>VONZ01000577.1:172500-482132 GCA_012976165.1 Labeo catla | reverse complement strand
AGATCCCAAGAGGGGATGAGATGCGACCGAGGAGGGTTCAGCCTCCGGGCTCCTCTAAGAACCCTGATTATCAAATCGTGTTTCCCCACCGATCTGCCCCCCACCAAGTCATGATTAGCTGATATAGCTGCGACATGAACCTTGAGTGTTGAGGCAGACAGGTGCCTGTCCAGGCCTTCTTGAAGGAAGGATAACACTGATTTGATGCCACAACTCCGTGGGTCCTTCCCGTGGGAAGAACACCAGTTCCCAAAGATGCGCCATCTTAGGTCATACAGCCGTCTGGTAGAGGGAGCTCTTGCCTGTAGAAGTGTGTTTACCACTGAAGGTGAAAGGTCTCTGAAGTCCTCCTGGTCGCGTCCAGGGACCAAAAGTGGAGGTTCCAGAGATCGGGGCGCGGGTGCCAAATTGTGCCCTTCCCCTGAGAAGGAGGTCCTTCCTCAGAGGAATGCGCCAGGGAGGGGCTGATGCCAGCAGCACCAGGTCCGAGAACCAGGTTCTGTTGGGCCAGAAGGGGGCCACCAAGAGAATCTGTTCCTTGTCCTCCCTGACTTTGCACAAGGTTTGTGCGATGAGGCTCACTGGGGGAAACGCATACTTGAGCCGGCCCCTCGGCCAACTGTGTGCCAGTGCGTCTATACCGAGGGGGGCCTCGGTTAGACCGTACCATAACTGGCAGTGGGTGGATTCCGGTGAGGCAAAGAGGTCTACTTGTGCCTGGCCGAATCGATCCCAAATCAGTTGGACCGACTGGGGGTGGAGTCTCCACTCGCCTCCGAGCGAAACCTGTCGTGACAGGGAATCGGCCATACGATTGGCTTCGCCCGGAATGTGAGTGGCTCGTAGAGACTTGAGTCTGTGTTGACTCCAGAGCAGCAGGTGGCGGGCTAGTTGTGACATGCAAAAGGAGAGTACACCGCCCTGGTGGTTGATGTAGGCCACAGCCGCAGTGTTGTCGGACCTGACCAACACGTGCTTGCCCTGAATCATAGGTCGGAACCTCCTCAGGGCCAGGAGCACTGCCAACAACTCCAGACAATTTATGTGCCAAAACAGGCGGGGGCCTGTCCAGACCCCGGAAGCTGCCTGCCCGTTGCAGGTGGCACCCCAGCCTGCCTTGGAAGCATCTGTGGTGACAACGATGCGTCTGGACACCTGTTCCAGGGGAACTCCTGACCGTAGGAACATAATGTCTGTCCAAGGGCTGAGTGTCTGGCGACCCGATGGTGTGATGTTCACTCGAAATGTGCCTCGATGCCACGCCCACCTGGGGACTCGAGTATGAAGCCAGTGCTGCAGCGGTCTCATGTGCATCAAACCCAACGGCGTGACCGCGGCTGAGGATGCCATGTGCCCTAGGAGCCTCTGAACCTGTTTAGGGGGACCGCTGACCCGCATCTGAGTGTTGCCACACACCTCAGAACTGGCTGTGCACGCTCTGGGGAGAGACGTGCAGACATACTAACCGAGTCCAGCTCTACGCCGAGAAAAGAGATCCTCTGTGCCGGGGAGAGTTTGCTCTTTTCCCAGTTGACCGGAGGTCCCAACTGGGCCAATGGTTGAGAACCATGTCCCTGTGTACGCAACCCATATCCCACGAGTGAGCTAGGAATAGCCAGTCGTCAAGATAATTGAGAATGCGGATGCCCACTTCCCTGAGGGGGGCAAGGGCAGCCCCCGCTACCTTCGCCGCAGGGGGAACCTTGTACTGATGAGCCTGATCTCGAAGACAGAGTCTTGGAGGATCAAGACATGATAGTACGTGGCGCTCAGGTCCAATGCCATCAACCAATCTTAAGCCCTGACACACAAGGGATGTGTGTTCAAGGGCTAATGTTTGAACGGGAGCTTGAGAAAGGGCCCGATTCAAAAACCTCTGTTTTAAGATTGGTATGAGTCAACCACCCATCTTGGTACAATGAAGTAGGGGTCGGCAAACCCTTTCCTTCATTTTGGCTGAGGGGATAGGATCTATCGCACCTTTCCCAGGGGGGCTACGATCTCCGCTTAAGGGACCATAGCATTCTTGCCCTGAGTCGATTTATAAGAGAATGCCGTAGACCTTAGCGGATGCCTTGCAACCTGAGTTGCATAGCCAAGTCAGGTAGTTCTGAGAAGCTTCAGGTCTCAGGGAACTATACCCGACGTACCTGGAATGGGAATGTCGTGGCTGAATAAGGCAGAGAACGCCGTGTTTGGAGATGAAGCCCCAAGCGCGCGGTGTGTCTTTGCCATTATGCAGAGTTTGTGCCGAATCCATCTCTCATCCCCGGGTCGAGAGTGGATCTGGACGGGTCAGCTAGCCCGCCTGCTCTGGATTGCTTGTCAGAAGAAAAACTAGAAGCCTAACGAGGGTTCTAGCAAGCCTACCGACAAGCTTGTGTTGCCACCTTCCCACAAGATCTCTGACCGCTGGGCGGTCAGGCCGGAGGCCCGGCTGTCGCAGGGCCTCAGGAGTTCTATAGGGGACCGTCCGTGGCGACGAACAGACAGGAGTAGTCGGGGGTAGAGGGCCGGAGCCCTGACCCGCGGCTCTGTCTGCTCCTACCGTGAAGGACTTTCGCTGCAAATTCTATCACGGTGTTGCCAGAAGGACCAACCTGGGAAAGGGGGGGTAAGAAGCGGACTTCAAATTTCCCGCATTTCTGACAGGTGCAGCCACAGGTGGCGTTCCTGGACCAACAAGTAGACATCGCCCTTCCTAGAGCGTGTGCCACGACTCACAGCTCTAGGTTGGAACCACCCTCGTACTGAGCTCACAACGCCACGGCCTGAACGCCCAGAGGATGGCTGTGGTATGTAAGGCGGACGCAGCCTGTCCAGAAGCCATCTAAGCCTTGCCCGGAAGAACTTACAGGCCCTGAACGGGAGTTCTGGAAGGAATCCCACAAGCGGCGGCGATTAGCAGGGAGTACACTGCAATCGCCCCCTTCGCCTGGGGGAACCTCTGAAACCCCCTCGCTGGATCCCCATCGAGAGTGGTGAAGGAGGAGAAGTTGGTTTATCACGTTCTGACCATTTTTTTAAATGGGCTTTCCGTGATTTCACCGACTTCTCGTGCACTTCCGGGAAACAGACACTGGAAACGAGCGTACAGGTCGTTACCCAGATGTCTATTAAACAGCCCCTTCTTGGCTGCCCGTTTCAGGCACGGCCATTTTTTTTTGCATCCACCTCAAACTGAGAATCAGTCCCCCGTAGAGGCTTGCTCAGCTGAAGTTTCTGCTTTCAAATAGTTCACGCCCTTCCTTAGCGATGCTGCCGCTAACCATTTCCACCCAATTAGGAGTTCTGAATAAGAAAGTCAGCTGTACTGAGACAGACTAACAAACTTGTCCGGAAACTCAATCGAGGGACGCACGAAGCGAGGGGTTTGCGGGGTTTTCACCCGGCAAAACCTTCCTTGCTTTGTAATGCTCGTCACCAACGCACATCGCTACGGCCTCGTACCCGGAAGTAGAAGGACCGGAGCGGGTAGCAGTCGGGAACGTAAACATACGGCTCGTGCGCCCAGGTCATGTTTTCGCCAGCAAAACATGAATCAACAACAAGCGCTGCATCGGCGTGAGAATCTCAACACTGAATACAACGGTCGTGTTGATCGTTTGGATCGAGGGACGCGAGGAGCGAGAGGTTTGCGGGGTTTTCACCCGGCAGAGCCTTCCCTGCTTCCTAATGCTCGTTACCGACGCACATCGCAACGGCCTCGTACCCGAAAGTAGAAGGACCGGAGCGGAAAGCAGTCGGAGTGAGCCGCGGCTTCACGTAAAGCACGCGGCTGACGAACAAAGCGCTTCCATGATCGAGCTCTCGCAAGCAAAACATGAGTCAACAACAAGAGCTGCATCAGCGTGAGCATAACTCAACACTGAACACAACGGTCGTGTCGATTGTTTGGGGAGGTAAGCCGCAACCAGGATGACACGGAGGGAAAGATATGTTAACCAACACACAATCCTACCGTGCCAACTCTATCAGAGAATCACTCTTTTAGAAGGAAGATTGCTCTTCAAGATCGCCGTCGACGCACCCAGGGGACTCTCACAACACAGGCTGAGCTGGAGAGGGAGAGACCGCTGTCTGTGCTGCAGATCCAACGACGAGAGAGGTGAATGTTGCTGCATCTCACGCAGAGACGCTGCATTCGGCTCCGAAGAACAGAACGAGTGAGCAGATGCACACGCTGCCCTATTATACCCGGATGTCCGGGGCGTGGCCAGCTGTGCAGATCTGCACACCCAATTTTCATTGGCCTTTCTCAAAACTGTCAGAGGTGTTTGGGCTCTCAAGAGCGACCCCCCTAGTGTCGTACACTACTCGACACAACTCGGAGTGTACGACAGATAGGGAACTAATTTTATTAAGCTAGTGTTTAAACAGTCAACCCTGTAACAGATTGCATTGTCCTGTTACATGACATAAAGATGTCATGTAACAGGGTGGAAAAATTAGCTAAAATGTGAAATATCTGGTCAGGATTATAAGGTTGAGCCTGAGCTTGACTAGTGCGTTTCTCTAATAGACAGACATTTTCGTCCTCTGGTAAGATTCAGAAATAATATAATTTTAATTTATTTTTCAACAAACTGCTCAGTCAAAAATTCACCAAACTGTAGGAAATTATTCATATGTACTGAATTGTCATGGACAATCAAGACACAACATAAAAACTACTGTACTTCCTATGAACCAAACAACAACTATATACAAGAAATAGTAAACTATATTTGAAAAAGATCTAAAATAATTTCATTTTAATTCAATTCATCATACTTTAAAATGAACAGTGCTTGTATAAATGCATGGTATACATTTATTTTATTAATTTAGATATACTAAGATCTTGTTGAGAAGTTGTCATGGGCTATAAAACATTTTATAGGCAACTTTTAAAGTGCTTTTTGATCTATGGGAAAATGGCAGGAACAAAGCAAGGTCAAGGGTCATACACATCAACAATATAGTCAAGGTAGAGCAGTTGTGCTAGTGAGATGTTATTCATATATTTAGCATGTGACATTTAGGACATTGGATTGGACAAGGATTGTCTGCTTCCATGAAGGACACTTTAGAAACAAAAGTTAACATTTTGGCACACAGAAAACGACTCTTTTTGTAATCATCAAATGTTTTAAATTCAAATCATCTACATGTTATATCATTAAATGCATGCCATCATAAATATGAAAATGTATGTATTTCTAAGACATACAAATAAAAATACCATAAAAATGCAGGAAATAAACAGCTTAAGGAACCTGTATGTTTGGCAATCTGTAACTGATGGTAATTTGGCCCCTCAATATCCCCTGTGTCCTGAGAACCTTTAGATGAGACTTAATGCTCTGCACTGGCTAAAAAAAATATACATTTGACTGGAGGAAAACAAAAAAGCTCCATAGACTGATTGTTTGCATCTCTATCCCAAAAAGTTCTTTTAATCCTCCTCAATTAAAATGAAGAGCTGTTAAGATTTTTTGCATTGTAACATTTTGTAATTTGGTCACTTGTTTTTACATTTTGTAATATGTAATGATTAATGACTAATGTAATATAATTAATTCTCACATTACAGTAATCAGAATAAGATTTTTTTGGAAATTTACGGTAAATGAGGTACACAAATTATGAGAATCAAAGGTGGGAGACCTGAAGTGTCATTAAAATAATTTGAAAATTCACAAATATTTAATGCTTCTAAAAATAGGCTTAATTTTTAATGCAAAAAGTAATTTTGCCTTTCTTTCTTTAGTTTTTAGTGGACATGTTTTTGTTTATGAATGGTAAAGAGGTCAAAGGTCACATGTTCAGATAAGTGTGCACAGCTCTTCATCAGTTAACTGGTTGACCTCCATGATTTTATGAAGCTGCTCTGTGTAGCGCGCTTGGTCCTGCAGGAAGTGAGGAATCCGCACGTGCTCCATCAGAGCCAGACCCTTCAGACGCTCCACATCCTCATACGACACCTGCAAAACACAAACACACACACGGTTAAAAGGAGGGCTGCATGATTTGAGGAAAAAATGTAAATGCCATTTTTCAGTGGTTAAACTATCAAACTTTTATTCTGAAGGAAAACCACAGAAGGCATTTAAAGCTTCTTTTTTGTGCTTCACATTACAGTTATTGGAAAATGGCTGGATCATGTTTTGTTGTTAAATGCATGTTAAAGACACTCAAACTCAAAGCAGATGCAAAGACTGAGTTCATGTTAAGCAGCAATTGCTGTGAAATGAACTGAGACACTAAAACATGGATTATGAGCTGCTGACATGTAAATGAACACAGTGCTTTGCTTTACTGAAACATGCAGCGCATGTATTTATTTAACTGAATATCACGATTTTCATTTCGTATATTTGTGCAGCGAAAAAGTCAAATTAAGTGTGTTAAGTGTGAGTAAAGTACCTTTCCCAGAGCCATAAGCAGCTGGAAGTCAATCTTGTCTCTGTGTCTGAGGATCTTGAGGATGCCGTCTAGGTACACCTGGTCCTTACTGAAACAGCCTTAATAACAAAAAATATTTCATTATTTATACACACAAACACAATGCTAATTCTGTAAGATGTCTGAGAACCAGGAATAGTGATGAATCGATGAATTTCCAAGGCCAATATATTGGCCAATAATTAGCATTTTTAAATTATCGGCACTGTTCAGTAAATATTTGTTACAGTGTTTACTTACTTTTAATTCATATTTTAAGCATTTTCTTTATTTGTGAAGAATACTATAATAATATTACAGAATCAACTAATTTCAGTCTAAAATTATTATTTTTTTTTTAAGATTTAGTCAATATTACGTAAAATAAACAAAAATGTAATTTCAGCAATTGTTATGCTTTTTTTTTTGCCAACTTTAAATGAAATAAAATGAAATAGTTGAAATAGTTTCTCTAGATTTATGATTTATAGTTATGCTCTTGAGTAAAATGCAATTTTTGCTTTATTCTGTAAACTACTAATGATATTTCTTTCATGATTTACTGATGACATTTCTAAATTTTAATTAAATATGTTGGCATTTAGAGCATAAAATGACAATTGGTCAAAATAAAAAAGATAAAAATGATGCCATGTTTTCAGACTTGTTTATATTAAATTTTCAGACAACACAATACCAATGTTTTAATTTCAGACGAGTTAAGAAATCAGTATTTCATGGAATAACCATTGATTTTCAGTCACAAAAAATGAAAACAACTCTTATGTTGACCAAATTGTCATTTTCTGGAAAATAAATAAAATGCTAAATGACTATATTTTTATTTGAATTTTGGAAGAAACCTCATCAGATCTTTATAAAATGAAACAAATATTAACATTAACATTTATTAACCGATATTAACAGTAAATCCAGAGAAACTGAGAAATTTGAAGTTTTATGTTGGCTTTATATCGGTCATAAGCCACCATTATATCGGTATCGGCAGTGAGTATACCCTTTTAATGCGATTATAATGCCAAAATGACCAAAGTGTCTGCTCCATGCAGTGCGCGTTGCAGAGCTGAATATTAACCATTCGTTACAAAATAACTATAAACTATGATAAAAGTTCATCAGCATGCATTGATAATTTGGGGAGCCAAGAAACAGTTCATGTTGTTGACAAATAAATGAAAGCGGTCCTATTATGCTTTTTTACAAAGTCTTGATTTTGTTTTGACGCATTATTTTTAACATAATTTACATTATTACAATACCCTTCTCCCAGCCTGGCACAAATTGCTCGAATAGTTCCAGGTTTAATGAAGGCCCGCCTTCCAAAAAACTAAAAGTGTTATGATTGGTTAGCTGTCCCACTCAACCCTGTTCCTAGAGATCTACCTTCCTGCAGAGTTCAGCTCCAGCCCTGATCAAACACGCTTGAACCAACTAATTAGGATCTGAAGGAGCACTTGATAATTACAGGCAAGTGTGTTTGATCAGTGTTGGAACTAAACTCTGCAGGAAGGTAGATCTCCAGGAACAGGGTTGGGCATAGTTCTTCTATGGCATCGCTGTGAAGAACCCTTTAAAGCACCTGTTTTTTTAAGAGTGTAGATGGTGTTTCAGTACTGCCATGCCCCTTGTCAAAGAAGTAAGTTCCATGTTGCAAGTGTTAGGGCAAGCTAGATTAAAGTGATTCTTACATTTTAAATATGGATATTTTTCTTACAAAATGCATCGATTCGCTACAGGTGGCCTTTAGTGACCCCCTGGAGCCGTGTGAGGCACTCTTTATGGATGGATGGATGCACATTATTGGACTTGTTTTGGACTGATGAAGATAAACACCCGTCTATGCTGTTCTAAAGCTTGGGATAAATTTTAGAAAATTGCATTCGTCTGAAAGAAGGAAGTCATATACACCTAGGATGCATGGTAGGATGAGTAAATAATATGCTACAGTAGTGTTGGGTCCTATCGTCAGCCTGCAAGATTGTGCTAATTTATTTAATTATTTTACAAACTTAGTTTCATTGCCCGAAACCAGCTCCAGCATAAGGATAAAAGCAGCCTAACATTATCAAAAAACATCATCACTGATTAGCCTAGCCTACTCTAGTGCAAGTTTATGCATTTTATAAGTGAAGCTATCTACAATGTATGATGAACAGTGTTGGGGAAAGTTACTTTTAAAAGTAATGCGTTACAATATTGAGTAACTCCCTAAAAAGTAACTAATTACGTTACTTAGTTACTTTTTATGGAAAGTAATGTGTTACTTTACTTTTGCGTTACTTTTTAAATCTGGGCAGGGCCTGCTTGTTTGTTTTTAATATAAAAAGTTCTATTTTTGGCTAACGTAAAGCCTTTTCACACCAAAAGCCTCAGGCTTTGAGAAAAGTAAATTCACGTCTGTACAGTAGACCGCAGAAGAAAAAATGTCAACTCTTCAGCAATAAAAAAAGGGAAAACAAATGTTAGACTATATTGAGTAATTTTTGCTTATTATTATGGCTGAATTGGATCAATGAAAGTTGGTAGCAAAGACATCGGTTAACAAAATAGGATCAATGCATAAAGGATATTAGTATTATTTAACATATTTAATTATTGCAGGATTGCGTCATATTCTGAGTTGAATTTCACTGTTGAAAACAGTTGAATCTGTTTTTTGTGAGTGAGATGAATTAATGCATGTTCACATTTATTCTAGAACTAACATCTTACTCCCGATTTCTCTCAACATGGGGACAGAAGAGGTTTTAATTAATAAATCGGGGGAAAAGTAACTGGCGTTACTTATTTGAAAAAAGTAACAGATATTTTCTTGTCAGTTAAAAAGTAATGCGTTACTTTACTAGTTACTTGGAAAAAGTAATAATATTACGTAACTCGCGTTACTTGTAATGCGTTACCCCCAACACGGATGATGAATAAATGTCTTACCACACACTGCACACGTCTACGGCGCGTTAACAGCTCTAAAGCGGTCACTCTAGTCAATGCTTGTGTTTATACCCACCGCGCTGCGGCTCGCTGAAGCGGCTCTTCGCACTGCATCATTAAAGTTAGGCTAATTCCCCACCTCGTCCCTACCCTCCCTCCAACAGTTCAGATTTCCGTAGGAAGGATTTAATTTGACGATATTCTAATGGGCCACGTTGTGACATCATTGCACGCGGAAAACAAACGCTGTAGTCCGGAGGGAGTCGTTTGTTGTAGTTCTTAATAAGGGATTTTTAAAAAACTAAATATTACTTTTTTATGCCCAAACATACACACCACAGACTGACTACAATTCAGAAAGTGTAATAGGATAGTGAAAAAGCATAATAGGACCCCGTTAAAACAGCGGCCAGTAACACAAAAAATAACCACATAGCAAATATTGGAAATTGCATTTAAAGGAGCATGTAAACATCATAATGTGCTTAAGTCCTTACTCTGATTATTGGAAACAATTGTATTATTCCTGTGCATGTAAGCATAGTCATTAAATGCATATCAGCTGACCACTAATCAGGAGATGGCGCTGTACCTGGCAGAGCCGTGTCGGTCTGTCCACGTTTGGCTCTGACACAATAGTCCCATCGCGTGTTGGGGTCGTGGACGAATCGACCCAGGTTGTGAAACAGCTGCGAGAAGGACATGCGGCTGGCCTGGTAGACGGTGTAGTAGAGCAGGGCGGCGCGCCACAGGGTGGGGTCCTTGCGGAAGAGCACGCTGTGGATGCTGGCCAGACCCTCCTCAGTGGGGTTGATCGGCCGCAGACCGTGTTTCTTCCTGCCGCCGCCGCCGCCCCACGGTTGGTGACTGTTGTTGATGCCACGGAAGTAGTGCGTACCTGAGAGAAAGATGAAGATGGGTTTACTTAATCAACCAAATCAAAACAATCCGAATTCATTAATACATATCAGAAAGATCAAACTTCATCAAAATAAATTGCTGCTTAATAATAATAGATTTTAAAATAACCAAACTCCTATTTCACAAGGGGCTCTCTTGTGACTACTGAACATATCTTTATCAAAACATTACAAATAGTTGCTAGGTCATGTCTTCTGAGCAGACAACAGAGAAAGTGAAGGCGAGTGAGAACACACAGCGTGGGAGTGTAATTACTGTGGCCCTGACACTGAGCTCTGATACGCTCAGGGTGTAATAGTCCCTGACAGCAGGAACACAAGCTGTTGCCGACACGGACGGCTGGTTTTCCTGGGGTGACTGTGACATGATCCAAAGTACAGAACACAAGGGAGTGGAGCTGGTGGATTGTGTAAGCCTTGAATAGGTCTCACTATTCTATTCAGCTCTCTGATATGAGGCTCAGTGGACTATCAGATGCTCAAATAGGCAAACACATACCAATTTCATGCCTCAGCATCCCCTCCAGCCACTGCTCTCTGGCAGTAGAGATGTTGATGGTGAGTGTAGGTCTGCCATTCACCACAGTCATAGACGCTCTGGACAGGAGGTCATCAGTGAGATTAACCACAATCTGCAATGAGAGAAATTCTACATTTACATGCAAGATAATAAAAACATCAATAAACAGAGATGGGAAGTAACTAAGTACAAATACTTTGTTACTGTATTTAAGTAGATTTTTCTGGTATCAGTACTTTACTTCACTATTTATTTTTCTGACTACTTTTTACTTCTACTCCTTACAGTTTTACACAAATATCTGTACTTTCTACTTCATTCCTTTTTTAAATTAGGCTCATTACTTTAGTTTTAATCAGCATTTGGTGGATCACAATTCGATAACAGATCTCTAATAAATCATGGATCGGTTCATGAATCGGTTAGTCTTTACTGGCAACGCGATATGGCTCGTGCGCGCTCTGCGTCTCCGCCCAAACGTTTTTTTATCAGAGTAATCATTATAAGTGACTCGAGAATGTAGTGGAAGCGGTTGTAAAGTTACAGTAGTAATTTAGCAAAACAGATGCTAAATTACTACTGTACAGAAAACAGAGCAAACAGATGTTATAAAACATTGTTTTGTAATGTGTTCAGAGGGAGCTAGGGCAGATAACAACACAGCCCTTGCGAAAATTGAATCCAAAATCCATGGTTACTATAGTTAAATCATAGTAACCACAAATGAACCATGGTTTTGCTACACTAACCATAGTCTAACCATGAGATGTGTAGTAAAACTATGGTTGTAAATTAAAACGGATTGTAATCAATCCGCCAAAAAAACCCATGGTTAACCATGGTTAATTTTGGTAAGAGAAAAATATGACTTATGATAATGCAATAACATCAGTATAAGGATTTTTCTGTGAAGATATTGTCATTATGTAATCATTATTGTACTAATTTTGACATTTAGGCAATTTAGAAAATATTGTTTTGTTAAATCTATAATATTTAAGCCATTTTAAGATAAAAACATCAACACCTGGTCATAATGTGATACTTTAAATTGAACTTAAAATTGTTACTTCAAATAGAATATAATGAGGTGGTTGTTTTGCAAGAAGGTGGAGACAGTTCAGCTCATAACAGTAAATGGCTGATGGGAAAAGTGACAGGTACAAGAAAACTAGTAAAAAAGCAAACACGCACGAAGTGAGACGCAAAGAGGTATCATGGAAAATGAAGAAACTGAAAAGGAAAATTAAAGTTCAAGAGAGCCTTTTTCTTATTTTGCACGGCCCCAGCCTAAGGTTTTAAACATTTATTTAAATGTGATACGGTTGTCCATGGTTTCAGAATATGTTGTGGGTGTATGTGATGGCCTAGATGAGTGTGAGATTTCCCAGCCTGAAATTTTGTCCCTGTTCTACATTGTGGTTATTTAGCCTTGATACATTCATTAGCTTTAAATGTAAGTTATTTTGTATTAATGTGTCAATATGATGTGAGGTCCAGTTACCAGCGTGACACTAAAACATGTAGTAGTAATGGGTTCTTTTTGCTTAAGTACATGTCTAAGCCCATACTTCTTTACTTTAACTTAAGTAAAAAAGTGTACTCAGTACTTCTACTTTTACCAGAGTATTTTTAAACATGAGTATCTCTACTTCTACTTGAGTGAAGGATGTGTGTACTTTTGCCATCTCTGTCAATAAATAACACTACCATTCAAAAGATCAGGGTCAGTAAGAGTTACCTCTCCCATGCATCCTTCCTTCTCCATGTATTTTTTGACATGGTACCAGATGCGGCTCTTTGTGAGGAGGTTTCCTCCTGTAGCCTGTTCAAACTTCTCATAGGAGCCGTACTTCTGCAGAGCCAACTCCATGATCCGCACAGCCTGAGATGACAGCAGACATTCACAGATGAGACAACATTAAAAAATAAATTCAGCAAAGCAAGGCCTCACTGATGGTTTAATTGTTTATGTTTATGCCAGGGGTCATTCTTTTAACCCTTAAATGCATGAATGTTTCGTCAATCATTATTACATATTCGGATCATTAGCAACCCGGACCTATATATCCAGCATGAATGGATCTCTAGCTTCTGCAATATGAAAAAACTCTTGATATATTAAGAACAATTATAGAATAATAAAATAAAGCATATTTTGTTACCTTTTGAAACTTAGAAGGGTTTAATCTGAGCAGATGATTTTGCCATCTCCATCATCCTCACAGCGCACTTTTACAGTACATTCAGCATCTGGCTCATATTTGCCATCTCAACCATATTCTCAAAGCTATCATTTTCAGTGAATTCAAAGTCAATATTTTGATCGCTGGCAGCTTATTCACCATATCCACCATTAAATGACAGTGGCATTTATGTTTTATTGCATACAGTAATTGTTCTGCAGTAAAGCCATTCAAACTAGTACGATTTTTGCTAATGATATTCTTTTGTTTTATACCTGTGATAATTATGAGTGAAACATCACATCATTATTGTCCATCAAACAGTGCCACCTTGAGTAATAAATGTGAATTGCATGTATTGAGTCATTAGATATGTACATATTTTTGTGCATGAAAAATATACTTACACTATTACACACAATACAAAAATGAATCCGAAAACAGATATTCTTTTATATTTTATTATTTTTTTCTTGTTGTATCGTTTATAATGAATAGATTAAAGGAATAATAAGAAAGCTGATGTCAAACTTTAAAACATGAACAAGGGAGATGGTAGTGAATGACGTCCCAGGTCTCTAAAGACCCAAGGTATGCATTTAAGGGTTAAAAACAGGTACCATTTCATTTTAGATTTTTGATTCTTATTTAAATGTTTTACTTTATAATACTTTACATTTTAAATGGGTCATGATATGAGAAATGAGAAATCAAATTTGCCTTGATCTTTTGGTTTCATAGTTTAAAACGTCCTCCTCATTATAAACAAAGCATTTAATTAATCAAGCTCATCCCTGCTGCTATATTGTCTACATTGGATACAGTATACAGATGTGTGTTTGCTTTCTGATACAGTCCACGCGATTCAGTCTGTCATCAATAGGACAAATGGAGTGAAAGAATGTTCGCTTTGGTGTGTTTGGTTTAAACAGTTAATTTGCGTCACAAATGGTAGCTGCATCTGCAGCTACATCAGAAACAGTAAGTAAATGATTTCATAATGCTCTGTATGGAAATGAAGGGGTTTTTTTTTAGCATGTCACAACAATCAACAGCGAGGAGGCGTTAATACAGTTTCCTATGCAATGACGTTAGCCAATCATAGTGGCCGATTACTAAGCCTTAAATGACACACCCCTTAAAAACAAGAGAGGTCAGAACGAGGGCTGATAATAATTATTTTTCCAAATATTTGTTTCTTTTTGTGCAAAAAACTTTATTAACATTATATGTAAACCTCAAGAAACATATTAAAATATGAAAAAAAAAAATCCAAGTCATGACCCTCTTTAAATCAGAAAAAAAAAAAGTTTTGATTTTACTAATTAATAGTTGATGTATATCTATATGCTGGGATATAATTATACTTTCAGAAAGATATAAGGGTAAAATGTTTAATTTACAGTTCAGTTAGACAATTGTTCACTATAGGGGCTTAACAAACTTCCAAGGGGCTGCAAGATGACTAATGAATTATTAGATTATTATCATTATTATTATTATATGAACATTAAAATAATCAAACTTTTACTCAGACAAAAAGGTTGAGAACTGCCAAATTAGACATTAAAGGGATAGTTCTGTCAATTCTGTCATTAATTACTCACCCTCATATTGTTCCAAACCCGTAGGATCTTCGTTCATCTTTGGAACACAAAATAAGATATTCATGATGAAATTCGAGAGCTTTCTGACCCTGCATAGGCAGCTATGCAACTAACTATATATCTTAATTTGTGTTTCTATGGTAAGTAAGTAGTTAAAAGAGAAGTCCACTTCCAGAACAAAGATTCACAGATAATGTACTCACCTCCTTGTCATCCAAGATGTTCACGTCTTCTTTCTTCAGTCGTAAAGAAATTATGTTTTTTGAGGAAAACATTTCAGGATTTTTCTCCGTATAATGAACTGATATGGTGCCCCGAGTTTGAACTTCCAAAATGCAGTTTAAATGCGGTTGTAAACGATCCAAGCCGAGGAATAAGAGTCTTATCTAGTGAAACAATCGGTTATTTTCATTAAAAAAAAAATACAAGGAAATACTTTTAATCTCAAACACTCATCTTGTCTTGCGCTGCCAGAACTTTGTGTATTGTGGTTCAAGACAGTTAGGGTATGTCAAAAACAAACTCCAATTGCATTTTCTCCCTCAACTTCAAAAATGATTTAAAAATCATCCTAGATCGCTGCAGAAGTACTGACCCAATCTGTGAACATGGGAAGATCATCAAATACCCTTAACAAAAAAGGTAAAACAGTGATATAGGATGATTTTGAAGTTGAGGGAGAACATGAGATGGGAGTTTTTCGACATGCACTAAATGTCATGAACTGGAACAAAAACAGAGCTCAGGGAGAGTACAACAAGACAAGCGTTTGACATTAGTATAGTCAAAATAATTATTTATATATATATATATATATATGTATATAAATTGTAGTATTTTTATGAAAAGGTCTTTCTAGATAAGACCCTTCTTCCTCGGCTGGGATCGTTTGAAGCCGCATTTACACTGCATTTTGGAAGTTCAAACTCGGGGCACCATATCAGTCCATTATATGGAGAAAAATGCTGAGATGTTTTCCTCAAAAAAAACATTATTTCTTTATGACTGAAGAAAGACATGAACATCTTGGATGACAATGGGGTGAGTACATTATATGTAAATCTTTGTTCTATGAGTGGACTTCTTTAATGATAGAATTTTCGTTTTTGGGTGAACTATCCCTTTAACAATCCTGTGCTCAAGGACCAGAAAACTCCAAGGTTCTGATTAGAAGAGGTAATGCTGATATTTTTACAAACATCGATTTTCCAATAATTAGGGTTGTAACCTAAATGAACCTAATTTAATAAGGTTCTCTTTTGTAGAATCATACAATAGGACCGATATTTGGGGCTCTCTGTGCTTTGAGATCGACTCAGTGGCACAGCTCAATTTAACGCTCAATTGTTATGTCATGAATGTACAGACCTCAGTAAATAACTAGGCCGTAGCTGGGGCTTTGGTGCTGTGTGGATTTATGAAAACTGATTTGTGATCTGTCAGGATGCTCCTGAGGTTGATCCACAGTGAGCTCGGCACTCTTATATTATCAATATAATGGTCTGAAATGAATCCATTTATCCTTTGCTGCAGCATGCAAAGCTCTAATACAGCCCTACTATACGTTCATTTAAACATTGTCCAACTCCTTGGTAAAATATAACTTGCTATGTTGTTTTTGTGGGCTTTTGCAGCCAGTGAAACTATTATGGGAACTCAGATGCCCTGTACAAAGTGCTCCCTCAGTGTTGGCTCTGTTAATAGCCAGCGGGAAACTGAATTAAATTGAATTAATGAACTCTTTAACCTTCAAAGAGGTTTATTAGTCTGATCGTGTTGTTGGCAACACATACAGCTGCAGCATGTTGCTTTGAGCTGCTGAGCCTGAGACTATAAAGCTATAAAGGTAAAGCACCTGTTTCTAACTCCAGGTTGAATGTACAGAACTAAAAAGTCAGAATGTTTATTTCAGGAGCAATTCCTATTAATCTCACTTACAGGACTGTGACCTTACAGCAGGGGTGCCAAACTCAGTTCCTAGAGGACCACGGCCCTGCTGAGTTTAGCTTCAGCCCTAATTAAACACATCTGATCCAGCTAAGCAAGTTCTTTAGGATTAATTAAAAACTACAGGTATGTGTGTTGGAAAAGGGTTGCCCACTGCAGCCCACCATGAGCTGGATTACGGAATGTGAATGAGAATAACAAATGCATAATCTTACAGAAGATGTGAGCATAAAAAAGATGAGGGCAAATGAATGCTAAATGCGGCAGATCATGAGACAGAATCAAACAGAGACCTTGAGGGCAGATTTGCTGTGACTTTTGGCACACTACAGCTCTTTAACCAAGTTCAGGCCAGGTCAGCTCTCAGACAAACATGGCTGAATCCTTATGCACATTTGCTAATTCTCTCCCAAGTCCTTTTTAAAGCAATGCAGTGTGCAATAAAATGAAAATAAAACCATTATACACAATACCATTTGTTAATTAATAATATGTTGCATCCCAGTTTGCAAACTATTCTCCTAAATGAAGTAGCATAAATGCATCACATCACAACACATATGCTAAAGATGTCCAAATGACTATTTGGCTAATTTCTGAGTGTCCATCAGTACATGATGTATTACCCACAACCCCTTGCACAGTGGACCAGGACAAATTTGATGGAGATTTGCTAGATGCTAATGCTAATATGCAAACGCAAGCATTGTGCACCAAAGTCAGTATGCAATAAGTAATATGTCCCAATATGGCATATCCAAATTCAGAGGCTGTGTCTTTTAAAGGTTGCATTTCCAGGCTGAATGCACCATAGTGGCACGACGAAGGCTGTGCATTTCAAAGGCTCCTTTAAATGTGGCCTCGAAATGGACACAGCAAATTGATCCTTTGTGGACCAGACAATCCCAAAGTTCACTGCGCGCCAATGACGACAGGATTTTTTTGAAAGAAAATGCTGAAATACATTTTTAAATTAAAGCTTCAAGCAGTGTTGAAAAGGCCCTCGCACCCGGGCTCACCTCCACCGGGAGTTTTCAGGAAAACTGTGAATGGTGAGCAATATGCATTTAAAGTAGTAAATATAGGAGGAATATGTCAAAGTCATTTATTTGTGCCAAACTTTCTGCTCCCAGCTTGTGGCGCTATGACTATAAGTGAATATTGGCATGTAGATGTCTACAAGCCAGGACTTTGATCAAACATATAAAGTTTGGTGCAGACTGAACATGGTATATTCGAGTTAGTGTAAAACATGTCATATGTTGGCCATAATATTGACATTTAGATGTCTTCAGGCCAGGACTCTTACCAAACATGTTAAGTCTAGTGTAGATTTGGACATTGTATGGCTGATTAATAACAACTTTCTTTTACATGGTGAAACATCGAACTTTGTTAGGCCGCCACGGACACGCCCTTAAAGAAAACTCAAGATCTTCTCAATTTAAAGTCACAAAGGGATTTAGATTACACTGACCAAATCTGGTGTTGATCTGACTAAAGTTTGTTAAAACACAACTGAAATGGCAAAAATGACACAAAATTTGCTGAGAAAATAAAAAATAACAGACTTCCTGTTGGGTTTCGGACTTTGTACTGAGGGACTTTTTTGTAGGTATTGGAGTGTTACATGTGTCTACCGAATTTCGTACATGTACGTGAAATGTAGCTCGAGGGGCACCTCATTGAAATTTTACAGGTGGCGCTATTGATCCATTTTGACACACCCACTTTTGAAACCCATTTCAGATGTAAATTTTCACCACTTTTGGCGTGTATGCAAAGTTTCATGGGTTCATGGCTTCTCAACTGTGTGTATTCCTGTTGAAATTACTGGATCTCGCTGTCACTAAGTACATGTTTTGCTTAGTCCTCAGACCCAATTTTGAATAAGTGTATGTTTTTGACTGAATAACAGTGGATACTGAGTCAAGGTCCTTAATCTGATCTGTATGAGAGTATGGACACTCACCTGAGTGAGGAAGCGGTCTGAAGCGGTGCTGTGTTTTGCTAGTACTTGTGGAGGCAGAGGGTTGCTGTACTCAAACTGAGGGTTGTATTTAAAGTCTGATTTGAAAAACCTGGCCTTCTCTTTCTCTACATTAGATGGCTTTATGGCAGTGAGGATGCAGAGCTTCTTGATTGAGTTCTCTCCATCACGAGCAGCAGGGAGCACTCTGGACAGCTGCGGGAGTTTGGTGCCAGTCGGGCAGCTGTTTTTGTGCCTGGGTATGGGGCAGGGGGACAGGCGGATGGCACTGCCTAGCACAGTGATGCTGTTAGTTTGCTTGGAACTGCTGGTGGAGAAACAGGAGAATACGGACTGAGCGTGCCTGCTGTCTCTGCAACCAAAGGCTAGGCCACTCATCGTTAGAGGTGCAAGGGTTGGCAGGGGTCTGTCACGATGCCTTGCTGTGGAGACTCGTTTAGGGCACTTGTAGGAGGAGTGGTTAGGGCTCTCCTGAGCATCTGACTCTTTCTGCAGCAATGTGTTGTAGCTGCTGGTGGTCGTGTTAAACAGGTCCTTCAGAACGCCAGAGGATATGCGCTCCAGATGCAGCTGACTGGGGCTCAAGGGCTTCTCCATGGGGCTTAGGACACAACTCCTAGACATTTCCCTCTCTGGCCAATGGAGCCGTTCTGGAAGGAAATAGCATAAAATGGAATAATACAATAGTCTTCTCAATTCTTATTCTCTGTGCCAATGAGGTATAATACTATGGCTTGAACAAATAAACATATTTGGGTGATTCTCCTTTAACATTTGTTCTAGAGACCATTTTATAAAAAAAACAATATACTTATGCAATATATACTTAATGATGTACTACAGTAAATTGCTGTCTTTTAGTCAAGACCAGCGCATTTCATTCCAGGTGTAGGCTATGTTATGTCTGAAGTACTAGAGTACGTTATGTCTAAATAAAAACTGAGGCGAGAAAAGGGTTGTGTTCAAGACCAGAAGAGGACAACAACTGAGGTCAGAAAAAGGTTGCTTTAAGTCAAGTCTGAGACCAAAAGAGAGTTAAGTCTGAATTATGTTTGAGATCACCAGAGGGTCCCTTCAAGTCAAGTCCGAGACCAGAAAGAGGGTGATGTCATGTCTTTTTTCACACCAGAAGGTGTGACTTTGAGTCTTTGAGTCAAGTCTGAGACCAGAAGAGGGCTGCGTCCAGTTCAAGTTTGAGATTAGAATTGGGTCATGCTTGAGCCATGTTTGAGACCAGAAGAGGACCGTGTCCAGAGTATGTGAGCAGAGTGGAGTGGGAGCGGAGCGCGGAGTGGAGCGGTGTGATTTTTAATGGAGTGAGGAGCAGAAATTTTAAAAGTCGGAGCGTTGTGGTTTTTACTCGCTCCAAGAACGCTCCGCTACCGCTCCATCACGAGTACAATTCATGACAACGACCCATAATATAACTGCATATATAGCAAGAATTCACGTGTTAAACATAGCCTGTTTAGCTAGCTTGATGGAGATGGATCACTCAAATTAGAAAGAATGTGAAAACTAGGATGACGGCAATGGACATGAGCAGAAAATTATAGTTGTCAATGAATTAGTTTGTTCTTTCAAGATACTGAATATTTTCAAGTGAAAGCGTGATGTAATAATGCATTCAAACAAATGTAAACTTACTGTGGTACTTCATCTGTATATCCGATTTCAAATGAGAAGAAATCTATAAGAAATGCAGCGATCTGTACGTAAAATAACTGACGAAACGTATTGTTATTATTATTATTTTTTTAATCACAAACATTTGCACTGCAAAAAGCAGCAATTATACCTTTTAATGCTGACTGACAACCATGTTAGCTTGGCATGAGGAAAAAAATTTGCATACTAGTGTTCTAATAAGCCACTTTAAAACTATACTTTTGTTTTATTTCTGTTACTTTCTTCTTTTAATATACGTTATGAACAGAACTGTGGTATTTCAAACATACTGATATAGTTTAGACGCGGAGCGAAGGCGGAGCGGTGTTTCTTGTATCAGTGAGCGAGGAGTGGAGCGGAGCGGGAAACGGTGAACCCGGAGCAGAGCTGGAGCGGAGCGGTTATAAAATGCACGGAGTGCGGAGGGGAAATTGTTGTCGCTCCACTCCGCTCACATACTCTCACCGTGTCCAGGTCCAGTTTGAAACCAGAACTGGCCTGTGTCCAAGTTAAGTATGAGACCAGAAGAGGGTCACGCCTGAGGCAAGTTCGAGACCAGAATTAGGCTTCGTCCAAGTCAAGTTCGAGACCAGAAGAGGGTCACGCCCGAGCCAAGTTCAAGACTATAAGAGGGCCATGTCCAGGTCAGGTCTGAGACCAGAATTGGCCTTCATCCCAGTCAAGTTCGAGACCAGAAGAGGGTCACGACCAAGCCATGTTAGAGACCAGAAGAGGACCGCGTCCAGGTCAAGTTTAAGACCAGAATTGGCCTGCATCCAAGTTAAGTTCAAGACCAAAACAGGGTTACTTTGAGTCAAGTCTAAGACCAGAAGAGAATCATGCCCGAGTTAAGTTTGAGAACAAAAGAGTGTGGTGTTGCGTCTTTTCTCAGACCAGAAGGGGGTCATGTCCAATTCAAGTCTGAGACCAGAAGAGGGTCACGCCCAGGTCAAGTTATGAGACCAGAAGAGGACCATGACTGAGATCAAAAGAGGGTTAAGTTCAAGACCACAAGAAGAAGGTCTCTTCAAGTCTCTCCATCACGAGCAGCAGGGAGCACTCTGGACATCTGCGGGAGTTTGGTGCCAGTCGGGCAGCTGTTTTTGGGCCTGGTCAAGCCTGGTCATGACCCAAAAAGGGTCATGTTAAGTCAATTCTGACACCAGAAGAGGGTCATGCCCGAGCCAAGTTCGAGACCAGAAGAGGGCTGCGTCCAGATCAAGTTTGAGACCAGAACTGGCCTGTGTCCAAGTCAAGTTTAAGACCAGAAAAGTGACACTTTCAGTCAATTTTGAGACCAGAAGAGGGTCACGCCTGGGCCAAGTTTGAGACCAGAATTGGCCTTCATCCAAGTCAAGTTCTAGATCAGAAGAGGTTGTGTCCAGGTCAAGTTTGAGACCAGAACTGGCCTGTGTCCAAGTCAAGAAAAGCGTCAATTTAAGTCAAGTCTGAGACCAGAAGAGGGTCACGCCCTGGTTAAGTTTGAGACTAGAAGAGGGCCGCATCTAGGTCAAGTTTGGGACCATAATTAAAGACCAGACTTGGTCTGTGTCTAAGTCAAGTCTGAGACCAGAAGTGTTTCACGTCCGAGTCAAGTTTGAGACCAGGGGACGGTTGCATAAACTTAGCCTCTATGTTAAGAACTAGTTTGACCAACAACATTTTTTTAGACTAGTCTAAGCAGACTACAGGCCACAGAAGATGGTCACCTCAGAGTCAAATCAGAGACCAAAAAAAGGTCACGGCCGAGCCAGGCTCGAGATCAGAACAGGGCCACATCCAGACCATAAAGGGTCTCAAGAGTCAAGTCAGAGACTGGAGTCCAAGATAAGACGAAGACAATGAAAAAATGGTCTTAAATTCCGGAGTTTGGTTGTACTACAACCTCTATACTACTCTATTCTACCTCTATATTGGTAATCTTGGGAGCACCTAACAACTTCCTTTTGCCATGACAATATCGAAATATATTAGGATGGGATAACAGAGAGCACCAGGTGGAATTTCAAGTAAAGGAAATACTGCTAGTCTTAAACCTGAGACCAGTCCCGCCATTGTCAATTCAGTATTGCGTCCCCATTTCCCTGGAAACAAAATCTCCTTCGCCCACTTAACCTTGACTCCAACAAAAGATGAGAAACAGATCCGAACAGCACAGTGAAATGCAGCACGCTGTAAGCAGCTCTTTCACTGTCTAGTGGGTTGTCTTCACAAACCAAGCTAATCCTATTAGAAAGCAAAACAAATACTATTGCCCATTCAGCATGACAGGTACTGCTTAACAATCATGCACTGCATTCAGTGATCCTGCAAGCTTTCGTAATCCCTCTGTTCCACAAATTAAATCAACTGCTAAATGAACAAATGTACTGCAATGCACGTTACTGCATCATCTAAGGATATATATATATATATATATATATATATACACACACACACATATACATATACTGTATCAGTGTTACGTCAGGCAACTCTGTGGCACACAACGGCAGCACTAGTCCACGCGCCTCTGCAAAATGATCCAAGGCCTTATCATAGAGAACAGCTCTGACAGGTGCACTGAAGTAGAAGGACCACAGCCTCAGCATCACAGAGAAAACTGTCTGTCTACGTTAAGATCTTAAGCAGTTCATTCGATGTAGCATGCATAAAGTACATTTGGATACACCAAACTTGTATGTCAAAGCATTGGAGATGAAAAAAGTTAATTCAGTTTACTTTCTGCAGCCATTTTTTGCAATTATTTTTAAGTAACTAGTCTAAGTAATTTTGGTGGATGTATGAAATCAGTTCCTTTTAAGTCCCTGCAATTAATTCTAAGGAGTCACGTTTACATCTATTTCAGTTCCCTAAAGCAGTAGGTCATCTATGCAATCCACTGAAGAACAATATGTTGTTACATCAGCATATACTGATGAGACTCACCTGTAACTTCAATGGATTCAAGCATCATCTCGATCGCGATGTGCAGCCTCAACTTTTCACCCGTGAAGCAAATGTTTTCACATAAAATAATAAAACCCACAAACGACAAGACAAATACTCAGTAATACGGTTATAATATCTTGAATATGTCCAGCGCAGGGTAATGCTGTAGTTAGCAAATTTCCGCTTGTAGGATCAGAGCGGGCTCAATCTCCGACCGCACAGCTGCTTCTGCCTGGACGCTGAAGCGAGCGCATAAGCGCGTTGCCATGGTGCGCTGTCAACGTCACCTCCAAAACGTCAGTTCCGTTTCGAAGAGGCTTCGAGTCGTGAAGTTATCGATGAACCTTTATAATATGTTAATTACTATTTTATTTAAATGGTACATTTAGGTAAAACGTTCATCTAATAACACATTCCACAATACTGACCACATGGTAAATATTTTAATGCATTTAATTTACAATTAATTGTTAACGTTTAAAACATAAAACCAAATATATTAATTTAGTATGTTTAGTTAAATGTATCATACTATATCTCTTAAATGTATCTGTAAATTAAAAAATTATTACACTACTAGTCAAATGTTTTTGAACAGTAAGATGTTTAATGTTTTTTTTAAGTCTCTTCTGCTCACCAAGCCTGTATTTGTCTACAGCAAAAATATATTTTAAAGATATTTTTCCTTTTTAAAATAACTGTTTTCTATTTGAATATATTTTAAAATGTAATTTATTCATGTGTTTTCAAAGTTGAATTTTTCCATCATTACTCCAGTCGCATGATCCTTCAGAAATCATTCTAATATGCTTGTTGCTCAAAAAACACTTATTTTATTATGTTGAAAACAGCGGAAATTTTTACAGCTTCCTTTGATGAACAGAACGTTCAGAAGAACAGCATTTATCTGAAATAGAACTATTTTGTAACATTATAAATGCTACTTTATCATCACTTTTTTTTTTGGAGCTTTTACCATTTTTCTTTGACAGGACAGTGGAGAATGAGATGAGAGGAGGGTGGGATCGGGAAAGGTCCACGAGGCAGGATTCGAACTCGGGACCACAAGGGTGTTGGCGCCGACACTTTATCATCACTTTTAATCAATTTAAAGCATCCTTGCTAAATAAAAGTATTAATTTCTAAACCTTCTCCAAGCTTTTGAATGATATAGTGTATAATGCTACAAAAGCTTTTTATTTTCAGATAAATTCTAATCTTTGGATCTTTCTATTCATCAAAGAATCCTGGAAAAAATTTACTTAACTGTTTTAAATATTGATAATAATAGTAATATGTTAAAATGTTTCTTTAATAGCAAATCAGCATATTAGAATGATTTCTGAAGGATCACGTGACACTGAAGACTGGAGTAATGATGCTGAAAACTCAGCTTTGAAGTCACAGGAATAAGTTACATTTTAAAATATATTCAAGTAGAAAGCAGTTATTTAAAATAGTAAAAATATTTCACAATATTACTGCTTTTGCTGTACTTTGGATGAAATAAACGCAGGCTTGGTAAGTAGAACAGAATTTTGAACAACAAATCATATGGTTCAAAAACTTTTGACTGGTAGTGTATAGAAATAAGGCTTTACGACAATATAAGCTGCATTTACCTTTTTCTTTCCCTTTAACACTTAGTTTAACCTCTGAGTTAATGTTTTTCGATGTTACAGCCCGCATGCGTATTGCGAAATCTATTGAAACAATATTTAAAGTAATTTCTGTTATATTTATAGACCATTGAACAGAGTTAGCCACTCAGACCAGTAAAATACAAACATCCCAGCTCTCATTACTCATCCTACACATTCATATGCTTGGAAGCAAACAACCCACAACACTACACAGAGACAGCCTTATACCTCCCTCTTGTGGAGATACTGAACATTTGAAGCTTGTAAGACTAACATGACATTAGATGTCAAGAAAGTTAATGTTAATAATATTAAGGAAGTTAATGGAAGCACATGCGTCTTATGGCTAAGATTTATTTGAAGCCAAAAGAAAAAAAGAAAAAAAAAAAAAAGAAAAAAAGTTTGTGGGTTACAATATACTTTTAAAACATCTTTTGTGACAGACAAAAAAAGACGTCAAGTTTGCGTATACTGAATAAAAGTTCTACTTTAAAACATAATAAAAATACAATAATAAAAGGTACGTTTCATTTGTAGAACATCACGGTAATTATCATCTGTTCATCTATATAAACCACATTTTAACACCAGATGATCAAATGTTCTTGGTTCAAGTTCACAGCTCCTCAAACATGGGGTCATTTTCAGAATTTCAGCCAAAAAAAACACAATCTCCATTATTATATTTCAATGTAAAACATGTTTTTTTTCCTTCACTTTACAGCCAAAAGTTTGCTAAGAGGACTTGTGTTAATTGTGATAGGCTTTTATGATGGACAGAGTTCAGTTTAGAAAACATGAGTGGCGACTCAAATCGTTGAAGATACTGGGGATGGATACATAACTTTGTACAACCTTCAAGTTTAAAATGTCTTGTCAGGGAGTGTCCAAGAGCAACAGCTTTAATTGTACTGGATGTATTTCTGGTCAAACAATCAGTCTATTATCTGCAGATCTTTGGGGAGCTGTTCTCATTCTCTCAGCTCAGTGGTTACTCCATGCTCTCAGGATCCGCCTGGGCCATATACGCATCCAGCTCTGCATCCAGATGTCCCTTGGTCTTGGACATATAAGCATCGAGCTGGTTGTCCAACTGCTCACGTGTGACGGCAGGACGACCTGCTCCTCGGCCTCTGCCGCGTCCACGACCCCTTCCTGCAAAGCCTCCACGACCTCTCAGACCCCCACGGCCTAAGAGAGAGAATCACGGACTTTCATTATTGTTGACATTAGCAGGGTTTCCATCCAAAGTTGCGAATTTAACTTAAAGGAGAAGTTCACATCCAGAACAACAATTTACAAATAACTTACTCACCCCCTTGTCAAAGATGTTCATGTCTTTCTGTCTTCAGTTGTTAAGAAATTATGGCTTTTGAGTAAAGCATTTCAGGATTTTTCTCCATATAATGGACTTCATCCGGTTTTGAATTTCCAAAATGTAATTTAAATGCAGCTTCAAAGGGCTCTAAACGATCTCAGCCGAGGAAAAGGGGTCTTACCTAATAAAACGATTGGTCATTTTTTTTTCTGAAAAATAAAATTTTTTATACTTTAAGCACAAAAGCTTGTGTAGCACAGGCTCTGGGATGTGCGTTCACGATACTACAAATTAGTAATGGAATGATTCTTGAATGAACCTTTCATTTTAAACGAATCTTCAATGTAACTCGGGAAGAACGAGTCGTCTCAGGGAGTGATTCGTTCAGTCACGCATGCGCAACATCCTATTTGGTTCTGTACTGGGATTAGTTCACCTGTTTTGAGTCTTTGGATTTTTCGAGTCATTCGTTCATCTTATGGGGCTGTCACGTGATGACTGAATGACTCAAACCCAAAAACTTGTCAGATAAGAGGTGAGGTGAGCTAATCATAGACTAAAGACCCAAGTAAACAAATTAATCTTTTGTTTCTTATAGCATTATAGTTTTGTCTTGTTTGTAGTGTGACCGCCGTTTGTGTAAGCAGTAGATGCGTTAGGGAAGTAACGCGTAACATTTGAATTATATTTTGCTAAAATGAACAAAATGACTCAAAAAAAAAAAAAATAAAAAAAAATAAAAAAAATAAATAAATAAATAGATTTGTTCATTTTGCTGAACGAGACTCAAAGGTCAGAGTCCGTAAAATGATCCAAACTTCCCATCACTACTACGAATCGTGTAAGTTCATCGTCTGTGTACTGAATATGGCGAAAAACTCCATCTTATTTTCTCCTACAACTTGAGAGGAGGACATTGTTGTACCTTTCTGTTTGTAAACAGGGTTTTCAAACTTACTTGCACTTTCTTAGTCTTTGATCCTGAAATCCTGAAATGTTTTCCTCAAAAAACAATTTCTTTACGACTGAAGACAGAAAGACATGAACATCTTGGATGACAAGGGGGTGAGTAAACTATTTGTGAACTGTTGTTCTGGAAGTGGACTTCTCCTTTAAGTGCAGAACTGGAAAACTGCACAAAACATTTGCGAATAAGCAGTTTCCATCCAACGAGAACAAAATTGTCACTTCCTGATAAACTAGCACCAAGTATCACTAAGAAAAATAGGAGAAGCCACCGAAAATAATAAATTACTTGCACCTCAGTGGGAGCAGATGAAACAATAAATGAGGCAATTCTCCCATTCTGGGAGGCAATTATACAGAAATATCTAATGACAGACTTTGCTCGGACATTTAAGAATGACCATAACATTTCAAACACTGTGCAACGAGATTCGCCCGCTGGTTAGTCAGGTTATACCATCCAATAACGCAAAGTCACATGACTTTTTTGATGTGCATGGAGGAATTTATTTGGCAAATGCGTTTCTGTCACCCATTATTCGCATTAACCCCTTTAAGTAAAAAAAAAACAAAAAACAAACACACTAAATTTGGCATTTCCAACACTCATTTCTGAAGCAATACTTAATGTGCGTAGAAATCTGGGTGATGGAAACAGCTAATAATTTGTGAGTGACAGCTTGTCCTGCCCTCAGGTCACTGCACACTTTATTAGAGAAGACATTAAGTGCAATAATCACCTCTTCCTCCAGGTGCTCCACGTGCTGCTCCTCGGCCACCCAGAGCACCCCGTCCTGGGGCTCCTCCGCGCTGACGCATGCCTCGACGGAGACCGATACGCCCAGGACCACCTCTACCTCTCATCTGACCTGCACCTAATAAACAAAAACAACAGTTTCAATATGTTGCCATGTCCTCATATTTAATAAAGCGGTCTGTTGTGGATAAGAGATATTTTTCACAGATTTTTAGTGTTATAAAACAGCATTTGGGTGTTAAACCCCCGGTTTCACAAACAAGGCTCAAGCCTAATCCTAGACTAAAATGCAAGTCTGAGCTGTTTCAACTGAAGGAAACTTGCATCTTGTTTTGCCTCAAGATGCACACCAGAAATGTTTTTTTCTGAAGCATGTGTACAAAAATTACTTAAATGTCGTTACTGACCTATGGCCTAATCCTGGCTTCGGCTAAGACTCGTCTATAAAATTGGGCCTAAGTGTTTTTTTTGTACTTGTCTGTTGTTTATTTTTCTATGAAGATCTGGCAACACTGACCCTTTACCACACGTGCAACTAGCCGCTTCTCAAAAGGTGCTATGGTCAAGACTTTTTTTCCTGTTATTTTCTTGCATCTCACAGAGAGACAAAGACATGTTTCTGATGCGCGTTTAAACACGTTAACAACTAGTTGTTCAGTTTAGTTCCATACACACTGCATAGAATTTGTTCATGTGGTTGTCACTCCCGTATTATGTGTGTACAGAACGTGATTGAGGAGTAAAAGGTTACCAACTGAATTTAGCTGCAGTGTGTAGCTTCAAAGAGTCATATTATATTTTATTGAAAAAAAAAAATTTTATATACTTTAAGCACAAATGCTACTTTTGCACTAGCTCTGTGAGGCGCGTCTGTGACTTAATGCATTACGTAATCACTTTTGGAAAGGTCAGTTGCAGTTAGTTCTTCATCTGTGTACTTCGGTTCAAAACTTAGAGTAGGTTGAACAACCTTGGTGTTTTACCTTTTTTTTTTATAAAGGGCGTTTGACTTTTTGCACATTTGCTTTGTAAACACTGGGTCAGTACTTCCACCTACATCACGTGTGACCCTTCTGACATCATTACGTAATGTGGGAAATCAAGCTACTGTAAGACGAGCATTTGCAGTTAATAAGTACTTTTATTTATTTATTTTTTTTAAGAAAATGACTAATTGTTTTGCTAGATAAGACCCTAATTCCTCATCTGTGATTGTGCAGAGCCGCATCGCAACTGCAATTTGGATCTTCAACCCATTGATCCCCACTGAAGTCCACTATATGGAGAAAAGACCTGGAATGCTTTACTAAAAACCTTCTTTGCAACTGAAGACAGACAGACATAAACATCTTGGATGACATGATGTGAGGTGAGTAAATGATCAGGAAAGTTTTATTCTGTAAGAGAACTATTCCTTTAAGTCAAACAGATTTAGAACAACATGAAGCTGATTAAATGATCACAATTTTCATTATGTGCTGAGCTATCCCTTTAATCATTTACACGCCTTGAAGGAATTGTAGGGCAGGTGTCAGCTGTCTTTTTCTGTTATCACCCAGACGCTGCACAACAGGTGCAGGAACTACAAGTCTGGTAACACACCAGGGGTCTCCTAACAGTCATAAAATGACAGCTTTGACCAATCAGCACATTGTGAAGTTCAGAGGGTAGGTGTGAAACTTCTGAAGAACACTAATGCATCAGCTGTACTGCAGTGATTGACACCTACACATGAAGCACCGACTTCTTTTGAAATGTTAAGGAGCCGACACTACACTTTCAGCAAAGGAGGAACTTGCTTTATACTGAAATACATGTAATTATCTCTTCTTCAGATTTAAAAACCACAGCAGCACAATTTCATGCCTCTGTTTGTGTATAAATAGGGGGTACACAGCTTTTTAATAATTGAAACAAAGTAAAGCCGGGAAAGATAAGTCACCTCTAAGAGAGAGTGCTCCTCTCATGGCACCGCCTCTCGCTCTTCCCCGCAGTCCTCGTCCAGCTCCACGCAATCCTCCGGGAAAACCTCGTCCTCTGCCGCCGCCCGGCATCAGCGAGCCGATGGGCCGACCCAGTCTGGCCTGGATGTTGCTCTTCCCAAGTCGCTGCTTCAGGCTCTACAGATGGATTATATGAAAGATTGTTTCTCTGGGCTGACTTTAAATGTAATTAAATGTGGTACGCCTAACTTAAAGTCAGCATAAAATGACATTCTTACATTGTAATGTACTACAAAATACAAAAAACATGGAAAAAAAAACACAAACAAACAAACAAAAAAAAAAACAACAACTTTGTTTTACCCATCTGAAAAGTGTATGTTTCATACCAGAATAAAACCAGATCTGGACTGCAAGTCTGTGGTTTTGTGACTTCAGATTTTAAAGTCTTACTATCATTGTCATAAAGGTTACAACTTTGTTAAACATTAAATCATCACGTAAACTATTTGCAAATGTTTAGAATGGCTGCACCCATAACATTATCCTAAAATAACTCCTAGACAATTGGATAACATGAATCAACAGCCTGTGAAGACTCGAGACATCGACTGAAAAGTAAAACTGTTTCATACACAGCATGATTTTAAAAAGCACTTTTTTTCTTTTTAGACATATAGAATATTTCTTAATAGTGCACTATGAAAGTAAGAAAGGGCCAAATTAATTAATGATGTACTTTATTCATACACTGCCATTCCAATTTGGAGTAACAATGATTTTTTTTCTAAATCTCTTAAAGCCACCAAGGCTGCATTTATTTGATCAAAAATACAGTAATTTCAATATTTTGGGAAATATTATTATATTTTATACATTTTCAAATTGAATATTGTAAAATGTAATTTATAGGGCTGAAAAACAATTAATTTCATTCAAAATAAAAGTTTGCTTACTATGGGTGTACTGTGTATATGTATTATGTATATACACAAACATACATTCTTAAAAAATATTTCAAGGCATATATATTTATACTTGTATATAATTTGTATTATAAATATTTTCTATACGAATACATTTTCCTTAATATACACACAAAACACACACACACACACACACACACACGTGTATTTATACATAAATATACACAGTTCACACGCATATAGTATGTCAACCTAAACTTTTATTTTGAATGCAATTAATCGCTTTGCAGCCCTAGTAATTTATCCCTGTGTTCAAAGCTGAATTTTCAGCATCATTACTCCAGTCTTCAGTGTCACATGATCCTTCAGAAATCATTCTAATATGCTGATTTGCTGCTCAAGAAATATTGTTTTTTTATTATTGTGACATTTCATTCTGTGTTACTCTTTTTAATGTTTTTTTTTTTTTTTTTGATCCATGTAAAATTCAAAAGTATAGCTTTTATTTAAAATAAAATGTTACCATTATAATTGCTTTTACGGTCACTTTTGATCAATTTAATGCACTCCTGACAAATAAAAATATTAAAAATAAAATGAATACATTCTTAAAATACTAAATAAATAAATAAACAGTAGTGTCCATACTGAATATCTTTTTCTTGCTGTAAAATCAGTATTTTATAACCACGCAACAAGACGCATCATCTGTTTGATCTTAAAGGCTTAGTTCATCCAAAAATTAAAATTCTGTCAATAATTACTCATTCTCATGTCATTCCAGACCTGTAAGACCTAAAATCCAAGAGCTATCTGACCCTCCATAGACAGCAAGGGTACTACCACATTCAAGGCCCAGAAAGGTACCAAGAACAAAGACAAAATAGACCATCAGTGGTTCAATTGTAATTTTATGAACTTACGAGAATACATTTTGTGCGCAAAGAAAACAAAAATAACGACTTCATTCAACAATTCTTCTCCTCTGCATCACCAAACACCATTTTGGAAAGTATCATGGCGCAAACGTGCACTTCCTTGCATGCAAACAATGCATGCTGCTGACACTGAACATGGTGTGCCACGCTTTGTTTACGTTTAGAGGAAAGCGTGTGCACGCACCGCTTACTCTGCAATACTCCCCAAAATGGTGCCAAGCTGACACAGAGGAGAAGAACTGTTGAATAAATTTGTTATCTTTGTTATTATTTTGTTGTAATTGACAGAATTTTCATTTTTGGGTGAACTAACTCTTTAATTTTAGGTTGTCTCTGTACATGTCATTTCCTCTCTCACCTGTTTGTGCTGCAGGGCAGCCTGCACAGAGGGCCTGTTCTCCATCTGCTGAGCGAGTCGGCGGTTCCTCGCACTGGCCATGTGCTGCTGCTGCATGGTCGCCCGGATGCTACTCACTGTCGGCTGCTTGTTCTTCAGCATGTTTGTGAAGCTTGTGGGACACAACAGAAGAAAGAGGGTAGAGAGAGAGAGAGAGAAAGAGGAGGGAAAGGGGGATACGAGGAAAGGAGGGTTCCAAATCAAATCATTTCACACAGCATGGACGCAGCTACAGCGGCTCCTGTAGCAATCTAGAGAATGCCCCTTTTTAGACCAGACCTGCTTTCATTTACTCTCTCTCTCGATTACATGTGGAGACACCCCAACACATTTGGCTTAAACTGAACGCCTATGATGTGGTTTCAGTGACAAGAGAGAAGACAGAGAGAGAAAAGAGACTTCAGAGTGATTGCCACTTACAGGCCGACATCAACCGACTGATGTCGTCAGTCTGAGACGCCACATGGTGCGTCGGCCCAGGGCTAGAGGGGTGTCTGGCAACCCAGCCACTTACAACCAAGACCGTGACCTGGTTACGCCGTTTTGTAAGACGCTTCTGATGAGAACAAGGGAAGGGGGTTGGGGGTCAACAGGTCACGTCTAGGTACGGACTGAGCACCTTATTCAGAGAGAAATTGAGAAAGGCAGAGGAGGAGCAGAAAAACTCATCTGAGAGAGAGAGAGAGAGTGTGTGTTTTTGCATGAGAGAGGGCAAGAACTATAGATGGCGCACACACACCATCTGGCATTATCAACTCATTCCCATGGCTGAGGATGCTCTTCTGCAGTGAACTCAAGTGCAGTCGGCTTACCTCACCATTACCCTCTCACCTCCGGGTGTGCACCGCTTACGCAAGAGACACGTTGCCGAACACGGCACACTTTTCTTTAATATTGACTCATGTAATCGCCGTCATGTTGGGTGAGCGGCGCACACCGTGCAGGCAGTCTAGCGTCCATGTCAGGTCTGATGTCTCCCCCTCAATGACCTCCATAGTACACGTGTCTTGAGGCGTGATGCCTTAGTTATCTCTGTATGCTTTTCCCCCTGGCCTTGAGATAATGCTGTCAGGATGCGTAGCGCCTCACCGCTCATTCAGGGACACCTTGGTGGTGCTTTTCAGCACGACTTTTTGAGAAGAAGGGGCGCTCATGTTTCTTCAGACTTGCAGGGATCTCTCCTGTAAGGGAGCAACAGCAGATTACAGATGTTAGGTTTCTTTCTTGCATGAAACGAAAGTGAAAGTGTCACAGACAGAAACAAGGAAGTCAATGGATCTGATAGAATTTGATTACGGTGAAAAAGTAATACACTGGCTGGATTTTAAAAATCTTGTGAGCTGACTACCTATAACAGGGTTTTCAATCTTTTAGACGCTACAGACCCCCAAATATGATCATTCTTAATGCAAGGGACCGTCATTCTAAAATTTAGAAGGCAACTACATAGTTTATTGTATGAAGTTTATACAGTGAAGAAAAAAATAAAACGAAATAAAAACAGCAGTCTAAAATACAACACAAATGTTTTTCTAAATTAAGGTGACATTTTTTTCCCTAATTTTGTTTTTTTCTTCGACTACTGTAAAGATTTATTTACTTTAGTTAATCTCTGAATAGAATCTCGTTTTTTTTTTTTTATTATAATTTACTTTTTAATTTATTTAAATTATATTTTGATTATCTGCAAGGGAGTGATCCCCATCTATTTAATCTTATTTATTAACATTTTTTTTATTATTATTTTCTACATTTTTTAAAAATAGTTCTCAAAACTTTTTCCACATATTCCCTATAAAATAAACCCCAGAAATCCACAAGGGAGTGGCCTCCATTTATTTAATCTTTTTATTTATTTTAGTTTTTTTTTTTTTTTATGCATATATATTTTTAAATATACATTTTGTTTTTATTTTTTTTTCTACATTAACATAAACCTTAGAAATCTGCATGGGAGTGGTCCCCATTTATTTAATCTTTTTATTAATTTTAATTTGGTTTATTTAAACCTAGTTTTTTTTCTCCTACATTTTTATTTTTGCAGTTTTCTCTATACTTTTTCCACATACTCCCTAGAAAGTAAAACACAGAATTCTGCAAAGGCTTGGCCATTATCTATTTAACCCTGTTATTTATTTACATTTTTGTTATATATTGTTTATTGTTTTTTTAACTTAAATCTTATTTTTATTGTCTTCTACAATTTTTTCTCTAAACTTTTACACAGATTCCCTAGAACTCCCCTGAATTTATTTCTTTTAATCTTTTACATTTATTTAATTTAATTTGTTTTATAGATATTTATTTAAATATACAGTTTTCTCTAAATGTTTTACAGTATTCTCCCCATTTTTTATTTAAATCTTATTTTTATTGTTTTATTTTTTAAAGTTTTCTCCAAACTTTTCCACAGACTCCTTAAAATTTCCTTGCACCCCTTGTTTATTTGTTTTTTCTTGTAAATTCATTTTAGTTTCTTTAAACATAGATTTGATTTACTTAAAATTCATTTGGATTATTTTCTCCCTTTTATCAGCTTTTCTTCTAGTTTTTCCCAAGACTCCTTAAACCTCCCTTGAGGTCCCTGTTTGAAACTCCTGACTAAGCTTTTTTTTTTTTAAAGTTTGGAGTATGGTAGCCATAACAGTGCTTATGATGGCCAAAAATGTTGTCCAGCAGCTCAGTAGGTTTCGGAACATTTTGTTATTCATACCAGGCGTCAACATAATAGCAAAAAAAACACGATTTACCGGTTTAACAAAATGTATTTATGTATGACTACTCATCAGCCTTGTACTTCACTATCAACATAACTCACACGAAACTCGTTCGTATTTACATATTAACCACTCTAAGTATACGCACTAAAGTGTAAGATATATTAAATTCTTACCTTTTCTCTGAAAGACTAGTTGATTCAGGGCAGATCTGTTAGCTGGGTAGCTTAGCGCGTCGCTGGAGCAGCTGACTGACTCGACAAAATCACACTCCAAACTTCTCTACTTGAAGCCCGAAAATTGTACGACTACCGCCCCTCTTCTAAATATATTTAAAAACTTAAAAACAAAGCTATATCCCACAAAATTGGCTATTTAACACCAATCTACTACTAATCCACAACTCTATCTGCCTCCCCTCCCCTCATTCATCACAAAATGGTGCTAACAACTGCGCGAGCTAGGAAAATGGAGCACTACTTACTACCTCAGATATCGCGAGATTTAAGCTTAAAAGGCCGTGTGCCAAATAGCGTACTACCACACTAGTACTAGTTTTTTTGCGTGAAAGTTGTTTAAATTATATTTTAGCCATTACCATATACATAAATAGCTCAATTCATGTCAGGTCATAACTCTGTATAAAACGTATAATTATTATTATTATTGTTATTTCTTATTAAAAAGGTAAAATGCCACGGACCCCCAAATATGTGATTTTATTTGTTTATTTAAATTAAGAGACAGCCACTGTATACATTTACATGTATAAATCCCACATCTATAATGTGAAAATGTTATATTATAATTATTATAATTATTGAAAATATGTAGTTTCTAGTTTCTGTTTTTAATTTTGACAGTTTTTCCCCCTATAAAAAGTCTGTCAGTAGTTTTCACTGTTTAAAATTTCATAATCATTACATACTGTGCTAGTTTCACATACAATACTGCGTCGTATGTAAGCAGTGCGCTAGTATTACTATTGTATTTGAACACAGCCATATGTGTGACGCAAGAATGTACGCAAATTTGGAGGTTGGCTGATTTACAAATCATCTCACAGCTCTCGTTGCAGACAGATCTGTGTTGAAACATATGTGTAAAGGCGCAGTGACTAGCGTTGTCAAATCAAAGCTCAGTAAAGATGGCAGCGTTAGCAGTAGTGGAAACCCCATCAGGGAAAGATGCTCTCGCTGAGGGTTTGCTGGACCTCCTGAGACCCGCTGTACAGCAGCTTGACCTACATGTGCACTCAGTCAGGTAGTGTATTTTGGGAAACGCACGTGTTTTTTAAACCCGAGAATTGTTTCATTCAAAACGAGCAGTTCTGTTTGCTAACATGCTAATGGCTGTCAACATGACAGGTCTTGTGACTCAGAGATGCTGTATCAAGCAAAACAATGACACTTCATCTATTTTTTTCCTTTCTGAGATATTTTATGCTTTCTGAGATATTATTATGGTCATGGATTCTAACGCGTGCATAAATATTGACAGCTATAATGTTTATATACTGTGCATTTATATTCACAGAGAAAGCCAAGTGGAACTTAGAGAACACATTGATAATTTGGCATCTGGTAAGTTGGTCTGACATGATTATTATGTATTTACACTTTTTTTTCTCAGTCGCTTGAATTCTTGAATGAGATTTCTTTTTCTCAAAACAGCAAGTTCACAGGTCTGTTCTTTGTATGAGCCATCACTTGCAAAAATATTCATTTAATTGTAAAAATCTGACAGACATACATGTTTATTCGGTAAATATCTGTGACATGGAATATTTGTTTACTAAATTAACAAATGTCATGCCATAGTAAAAAAATAAAATAGGAATTGCAATTATACTAATCAAACAATCAAGTGTGGAAGCATATATATATATATGTATATGTATATGTATATACATACATACAGACAGTTGAGGTAAAAAGTTTACATACACGTTGCAGAATCTGCTAAATGTTTTTTTATAAAAATGACCCAGTTCAAAAGTTTACATTTTACATACATGATTCTTAATACTGTGTTGTTATTTGTCCTGAACAGTTAAACTGTCCGCTGTTCTTCAGAAAAATCCTTCCGGTCCCACAAATTCTTTTTTTTTTTTTTTTTTGTGTATTTGAACCCTTTCCAACAATGACTGTATGATTTTATCCATCTTTTCACACTGAGGACAACTGAGGGACTCATATGCAACTATTACAGAAGGTTCAAACACTCACTGATGCTCCAGAAGGAAAAACGATGCATTAAGAGCCAGGGGTGAAAACTTTTAGAATTTGAAGATCAGGGTAAATTTAACTTATTTTGTCTTCTGGGAAACATATAAGTATCTTCTGAAGGGCAATATTAAATGGAAAAAAATATGATATTTAAGCAAAATAAAAAAAAATGTACAAATCTTCATTCTGTTCAAAAGTCTTCACCCCCAGCTCTTAATGTATCATTTATAATTTTTCCTTCTGGAGCATCAGTGAGTGTTTGAACCTTCTGTAATAGCTGCATGTGAGTCTCTCAGTTGTCCTCAGTGTGAAAAGATGGATCTCAAAATCATTTAGTCATTGCTGGAAAGGGTTCAAATACACAAAAATACTGAAAAACCAAAGAATTTGTGGGACCTGAAGGATTTTTCTGATGAGCAGTGGGCAGTTTAACTGTTCAGGACAAACAAGGGACTCATAAACAACTATCACTAAACAAAAAAACACAGCTGTGGATCATTCAGGTAACAACACAGTATTAAGAATCAAGCGTATGTAAACTTTTGAACAGGGTCATTTTTATAAATTCAACTATTTTCTCTTGTGGACTATATGTAAACATCTTTTATCTCTTTATATGTAACATGTCTACAAAAAATATTGTACTGTCTAAATACAAAATGTGCATAATTTTCTTCTGTGTACTACAATATTGCCTATTCCCAGTAAAGTTTTACATACTGTTAAAATCTGTCTCTTGAAAGGTCAGTGTGTTGCGCAGTAGAATTAAGACAAAAAGTGAAATTTATATTTAACAAAAATGGTTCACTTTCATGGTGGAAAAAAAAACATTTTGACCAGTATGGCTCATGCAATGACAAAAACACTTAATTTAGATGGCACTGGCCAAATTACTGACACAATAACTAGGTTTTGAGGCACAAATTGCATGTTTTGGATACGTTACTACATTTTGTAGACATGCAGTAGAGTTGTGATATCTCACAAAACAGTTGTGACTGTGCAGGCATTGTATATAATCGACCAACCACGACATGCAAAAAGGTGGGATCTACAGAAAACATCAAAGCAATGCAAATACACATGCAATGTAAAGAGCACATCAAGAGGAAAACGAAGACAAAACCCGGGCATTTTAAGAATTTTAGAAAGCACAGCCAAAACATTTCCTGGAAAAATATAATGTATTGTCATCCTAAACTGAAAAAAATGACATGTTATGGCTATAACTTTTTTTTTGGCATCGAATCTGAGAATATTAAAGGTGACTGTATGTCTGTTTGCAGTAATAGTGAGTAATTCGTCCACATTACTCCTACCCCTGTCTGTAGAATTCATTAATATTTTATGTCATCTCATGTGAGCATTTCTTCTGCAGAGTTATGTAGGATCAATGAACACCAGAAGGTGGCACTAGACTTAGACCCATATGTTAAAAAACTCCTTAATGCCAGGCGAAGAGTGGTGCTTGTCAACAACATACTCCAGAATGCACAGGTAAGAGACTGAGACTTTTGAATATGCACAGTATTGCTTGATGTCTTCCTCTTCATCTTTTCCCATCTTGGTTACAGGAGCGCTTGCGAAGGCTGAACCATAATGTTGCTAAAGAGACGGCACGCAGGAAGACCATGCTTGAGGCATCTGGAGCCTTTACCCCACGCTCTCCCAGCAAACCGTGATGTCCGAAATCTCACATTTTGGGAATGCACCAATACACTGTGCTCAATGCCAAGGACCAACGCTGTAGATTTGCAGAATCTTCCTCACATCGTTAAAAGGGCACTGGGCTATGCAAAGCACTGCTAGCAGATCACTGCAGCATTAATGTCGGTTCACTTAAGAGTAGTCAGGGAGACAGCGTACATATGCACTCATTTCTTTCTTGAACATATGACTTTTTAATAAAATATATGTGTATGAATTTAACTGATGCTGAAAAATGCAATGCTTGTGGATTTGCTAATTATTTGCAAATTCAGGATTTGAATTATTATTTATCAGAACTGTCAGAGACAATAATTAGTCTAATGTACCTGAAAAGTAAATATTTCTTGATCTAATCAGTGAAAGCAGATTATTGTTGTAATTTTTTTGCTGACAAGGAAATTATCCATACATAACAGTACAGTGTATTATTTTCTTACCATATTTTTTCTTGGGTTTAGACTTTATGCTAATTTTTATCTAATTATTTTATGTTGTGAATGTGTTTCATGTATTTGAAGGATTTTTCTCACCCAAAAATGAAAATGTATGCACCCTCAGGCCATTCAAGATGTAAATGAGTTTGTTTGTTCATGGGAACATATTTGGAGAAATTTAGCATTGCATCACTTGCTCTCTAATGGATCCATTGCAGTGAATGGGTGCCGTCAGAATGAGAGTCCAAACAACTGATAAAAACATCAGAAGTAATCCACATGACTCTAGTCCGTAAGTTGACATCTCATGAGGCGAAAAGCTCCTTGTTTGTAAGAAACAAAACCATCATTTAGGATGTTTAAAAGTCACATTGAGGCCATAGTCTATAATAACACTTCCTCCAGTAAAACAGTCCATAACAACCTGTTCTTTTTCTCACATCAAAATGCACCCAAATATTTGTTTAACTGCTTTGGACTGTTTCCTCTTGTAAATGGTGCATATTTGCATATTTATGTGCATATTTCTGTCCTGATTCACAAAAGATGACTTTTCCTTTGGAAAATGCATTACTGGACTGATTTTGAAGCCAGAAGCAACGATTTGAAGTTCAGTGTGTCTTGATGAATTTATTTCTAACAAACACAGATCTTTTCACTTTACAAGATATTAACTGATGGACTGAAGTGGTGTGGATTACTTGTGGGTTATTGTGATGTTTTTATCAGCTGTTTGGACTCTCATTCTGACGGCACCCATTCACTGCACAGGATCCATTGGTAAGCAAGTAATGTAATGCTACATTTCTCCAAATCTGTTCTGATGAACAAACTCATCTACATCTTGAATGACCTGAGGGTGAGTGCATTTTCAGCAAATTTTCAACGATTCCTTTAAGTGATCTTTCACGCAAAAAGGCACATTTCTTTCATCATTTACTCACATTATGTAGTTCCAAACCTTTATGACTTCTGTCTGTGGAATATAGAAGAAGATACTGAAGATATAAGAGAAGCTGTTTTGTCCTTACAATGTTAATCAGAGGGTAAGGGTGAGCAAAATTTTGACAATATTCATTTTTGTGTGGACTACCCATTTAAAGGGATAGTTCACCAAAAATGAAAACTCTGTCATTATTTAGTCACCCTCATGTCGTTCCAAACCCGTAAGACCTTCGTTCATCTTCAGAATAGACCTCAATAGACAGCAACGTAACTAACACATTCAAGATCCAGAAAGGTAGTAAAGATATTTTTAAAATAATCCATGTGACATCAGTGGTTCAACCGTAATATTATGAAGCAACGAGAATACTTTTTGTGCACAAAGAAAAAAAAATAAAGACTTTATTGAACAGTTTATTCCCTTTTGTGTCAGTTTTTACCTCATGTTCAGGGGAGTACCATGGCGGATTTCATCGAAAATATCTTAATTTGTGTTGCAAAGATGAACGAAGGTCTTACGGGTTTGAAATGACATGAGGATGAGTAATTAACAACAGAAATATCATTTTTGGGTGAACTATCACTTTAAGAAAATTATATTTTAAATATTTGAATTTTACATAGTTATTTAGCCTCTGAAGACTAAATACTATTAACTTACATCAATTTTATTTTTAACATAATTATATAGGCCTGTATATTGAGGTGTCAGTAACAGATCACAGATCAAACCAAAGTAAGTTAGTAGTGTGTCGATATAAATTACAATTTTAGTGGGAAAGTGAACTTCCCCAGGCATCCGTGGCATTGCATTGCATTATAATTGAATCAGCAGTAAAATCTTAGGCATGCACATGTCTTATGTAAATAGTAGATGCTTTGTAAGAGGATATGAGAAAGGGCAGATGAAGGTGACCTCTCGTTTTAGCTGAAAGGGAGAGGGTTAGGAAAAGATTTCGGGACAGGTGAAAGGTCAAGGGAGAGAATCTATCAAGCAGGAAGTTGGAATCATATAAGGGGCCTTCTAAAAGTCACTCCGTTGATGAGAGATTAAAGACAGATTGCTGGAAATCACTTGACTTGAAGTAAAATGAAAGAGTAAAAGCCTTTTGGAGTCTGTTTGTATTGACCCTAGATCACAAAACCACTCAAGTAGCATTTGTAGCAATAGCCAAAAATACATTGTATGGGTCAAAAAGACTGATTTTTCTTTTATGCCAAAAATCATTAGGATATTAAGATCATGTCCCATGAAGATAATTTCCTACTTAATTTTTGATTAGTAATATGCATTGCTAAGAACTTTATTTGGACAGCTTTAAATGCAATTTCTCAATGTTTTGATTTTTTTGCACCCTCAGATTGTAGATTTTCACATAGTTGTGTCTCAGCCAAATATTGTCCTAACAAACCATACTTCAGTGGGACGCTTATTTATTCAGCTTTCAGATGATGTATTTGGACCTCATGACTGGTTTTGTGGTCCTGGGTCACATTTAATGCTAATGATCACTGCATATGCAAACCTGGCTAAAATATGTGCATGCTACTGTATGTTGTTCCTGTAAAAATATATCTTTTTGTGTCCAAAAGTCTGATCTTTATGATTTGGTTTGTAACCAACACCTTTCATTTCAAGGTTTAAATGAACGAAGTCCCTGGTTTTTAACATGGTCTCAGACTTTTGGGGAGTGTTGTATATTCCAGTCGTTTATTAAAGCTGACAGTGGGCTTTTAATAAGAATATGGTACAAGTTTTCTGTTCCTGGCTGCATGGGGCACCGGAGTGCTAGTCTAAAAGTAGTCATCACTGGCTGTTGTAAATTTCAATCATCGATGGAAACTGAGGAGGGATGAATGGGGCGGGGTGAGCCGATACGGGGCGGAGTAATCTCAGCGGCGCCACCTTAAAAAAACAGTCGCGCCGATATGTCAATCCAGACGCGACCCAGACAGACCTCGGCCCGGGGGCCCAGCCGTGAGAGCCGCGCTGTGATTGGCTGAGCGCCGCCGTCCTTTTGAGACTCGCCCTCCCATTGGTTGGAGCCGGGCGAGACGCTCACGCGCACAATGTCTACCCGCTTTTGTTATTGTAGCGAACGCGAGGAGAGCGGGCAGGATGCACGGACGGAGACAGCGAGCCTGATAGTCCGGTATCGACTCCGATAGACTCAAATTAGATGTTGGAGGGGGAAGGGGACACGAATTACTACCTCTCCGTCCTTGTCCAGAAGACAGCTTTTCGCTATTCTCCAACAATACGACCGATGTGTGAGTATTTTAACATTTGTGTGTGTTTCTTTTATTCATTTTTAAATGCACGTTGCACCATTCGAGACCGTATAAGAAGCTGAGCGGATTCAGCGATACATTTCGCTCGTTAAAAAGCGTATTACGTCAAAGGTGTGCCTGGTCGTGTCGTAATAACTCATCTTTGCCCTTGTCTGAGCTTTGAAATATTTCGTAACTGTCTAGCGTTTGAATACTGTGTTGAGACACTGACATGTCCACCCTCTCCGGCAAGTTCACTGTTCATTCAACAGTTCGCCTTGATTTTATTGACCCGACTAGTTAGTTGGAATGCGTAAACGGTTTGCATGTCACCTCAACTGTGCTCATATCCAGCAGGAGCTAGTGAAATGTTTAGACGGCGAACTCGATGACGTCATGTGACCAAATATGGCATCTGCGCCGCTGCGTTTGTTTGCCTGCAGAGCAGTCAACAGTTTGGCTTTAACTTTGCATGACGTTTGATTAGCTGTAATATCACCGTACAGTGCCCTGGGCATGTCTTAGTTTAAACATCAGGGCTTTCTGTTGAATCAGGCCTGCTATCATTGTTATTTCATGTAATGTATGCAATTGCAGTGTCTACATCTTAAAATGAGACCATAAATCTTGGGGTTTCGTCATGCTGTGAAAGCTGGGTTCGAATCCGAATGTCCTCTAGAATCAGGCCGCCGTGCTTTTAAGTGCACTGTACTATATATGATGAAATAACAGAGTAATACACCCAGATAAGAAGAGAGGAATAATGCATGAGCGTTTCAGTTCGAAAAAAACTCAGAAGAAACCCTTTCTCAAATATTACGGCGTGTGAAATCAGTTACTCCATCTGATGGCATTGTACATTCTGTCTTAATGTAAAGTTGTTCCTGTGGCGCGCTGCCTCAAGGGCCACTTGCGCAGACATGGAGAGCATCAGTGAGTCTGATAATAAGGGTCTCGGAGACGCTCCCCCCAGATTAGAGTTGATGATGCTCAGAGATCTGAAGTGTCAGGATCCGTCAGCGCTCCACCAGCTCTCAATTACCACTGCACTCTAGAAATCTTGCACTTTTGCACTTGCAACATCTCATGCAAAGATCACAGGGGTTTTCATCACAGCGGCATGAAGTTCTGCTTCTTAGGTACAAAATACAAAATCACATTTAAACCATCTCAGTCACTCACAGCGAATGCTGTTATAAAAATTTTTTTGATATCAAAACACTTTTTTTCCAGACTCAGTTTATTGTGCGTGAAAAACTGTGAGTATGTGGCCTTCACGTGAAGTCGGAAATGTCGTAATTACAGGTTCTGACCAAGCAAAGTCATATTTACGAGCGCAGATAATCAGATTTCTTGATAAAACATGAGTTGCGATGTTGAAAGATGTGTTTATTTGAAATACTGTGGAAACACTGATCTAGTGCATAGATATCATACAGTATATAGGCCTGTCTGTAGCCTATGTAGAGATCAGTGAGAGGAAAACAATTCTGCAGTGGGTAATGAATAATTTTCCAAGTTATTTTAATTTTACATGCTGTATTTCAGTCGTTTTATCATTGTGAATTCAGATGTACTTTTTGGGCTTATTGTTCACAATTACTTTGTTTTGTTTAGGCTATGTCTGTGTTATGTTTCTTACTTAAATGCGAATTCGTAATAACGAATGTCTGACTTGGAAGTTTCCCAGGTGTGCGTGAAGGCAGTATAAGCCATTTGCTGGCTGGCTTTTACTGTAAATGTTATTGCTTTGTGGCTTTTTTAAACATTGGCTATGTATGTATTTGGGATCACACATTAATCTACTACTCTTACTATTTCCATAGTGATAATATGCACTTTTTCTGTATACATGGAGCAGATGATTAATTAGAATGTGCAGTGATATGACAAAGCATGCTGCGAGGAATACTGTATCCTATAATCCAATGCACCCAGCTTCACCTTCCATTTCCAGGGTGACAAATGATCTATTTTTTGACTCATTATTTGAGTAAACTGCCAAAAGTTAAGACATTTTTTACAAAATGTAATTAACAATCAAATAAGAGCTGCACAAAAAGATTTAAAAAGACATTCATGAATTAAAAATTAATTCCCACATTTAGTTTTAAAATTAGACCACAGTGTCGTCACAGTTTAATTAAAGCGATATAATGAATTTGTATAAATGGCCACAATTGAACTAAAACAAGTGACAAATCTGTATAAATGGCCACAATGTAATTAAAGCGATGGGATGAATTTGTGCAAGATGGCACAATTTAGCTATAGCAATGGGACGAATCTGTATAAATGGCCACATTTGAACTAAAACGATAGGACGAATTTGTATAAAATGGCCACAGTTGAACTAAAACTATGGGAAGAATCTGTATAAATGGACACAACTGAACTAAAACAAGGGATGAATTTGTATAAATGGCCATAATTTAACTAAAACTATGGGACGAATCTGTAAATGGCCACAACTGAACTAAAACAATGGAACAAATCTGTGTAAATGGCCACATTTGAACTAAAATGATAGGACAAATTTGTATAAAATGGCCACAACTGAACTAAAACGATGGAACAAATCTGTATAAATGGCCACATTTGAACCAAAATGATGAGGCATATTTGTATAAATGGCCATAACTGAAATAAATGATGGAATGAATCTGTATAAATGGCCACAATTTAACTAAAATAATAGGACGAATTTGTACAAGATGTCCACAATTGCACTAAAATGATGGGACGAATTGGTATAAATGGCCACAACTAAACTAAAACGATGGGACAAATTTATAAAAATGGCTACGGTTTAACTAAACAGTGGGACAAATCTGTATAATTGTCCACAATTTAACTAAATTGATGGGATGAATTTGTACAAGATGTCCACAAATGAACTAAAATAATAGGACAAATTGGTTTATGGCCACAATTTAACCAAACAATGGCACAAATCTGTATAAATGGCCACAATTTAACTAAAACGATGGGACAGATCTGTATAAATGGCCATAACGAGGAGAAATAGGAGAAATTTGTATAAATGGCCACAATTAAACTAAAGCAATGGGACAAATTAGTTGAAATGGCCACAACTGAATTAAAACGATGGGAGGAATCTGTATATATGGCCATAATTTAACTAAAATTATAGGATTAATCTGTATAAATGGCCAAAAACTAAAAGGATGGATCGAATCTGTATGAATGGCAATAACTGAACTAAAATGACAGGATGAATTTGTACAATATGGTCCTAACTAAATTAAAATGATAGAAAAGTTTGGAAAAATGTGGACACAATTTAACTAAATGTTTGCCTTCCATACTAAATAACTTAAAAATCTATTTCCAAGATGAAACCTGGATGCCACTCAGATGCAAGGTGATGCTCATGTGACATCAAGTTTGTTTTCGAAATCTATATTCAGAAAATAGTAGGCACTATAAAGTGAATACTGCACAGTATTTATTAGGTAGGCCGTTCCAATACGTCACCCTCGGCTTAATCAGTGAAACCTGTTTGACTAAACCATGTCAGACAAAGGAGTTGAGTGTTTGGGAAATTCATTATTTTTGCAGTTGAAGCACACATCACCTTTAAAGGCCACTAGATATTTAAAGAAGCTGAGGATAATTTTAACTATGATATACTGAGCGATTCTAGCACTAATGTCCATGATGCATTACAACAGCATTGACAGTGTGTTGGCAAAATAAATGCAGCGTGTAAGAGTCGTGTGTGTTGATGCTGCTGTTCTGTTTTCCCATCTGTCAGAGCAGCAGGATGTCCGTGAACCCTCCCAACAGTAATGACGCCTGCCTCAGCATCGTGCACAGCCTCATGTGCCACAGGCAGGGCGGCGAAAACGAGGGCTTCGCCAAGCGTGCCATCGAGAGCCTGGTCAAGAAACTGAAGGAGAAGAAGGACGAGCTAGACTCCCTCATCACCGCCATCACCACCAACGGAGTCCATCCCAGCAAGTGCGTGACCATCCAGAGGACGCTGGACGGACGCCTACAGGTGAACCACGGTTACATTAACTGACTTTGAACCATTACCATTCACTTTAATGCTTTAATGCAGTGAATTACAGGAATCCCTTACAAATGTTAATGCTGAATGAACTGAGTCATATCTTCATTTGGCAGGTTTCTTCTTGTCTGCTTTACTCGGTGTTAGATGGCTTTTTCAGACAGGCGCTGAATTGGTGTTTTAGGTTGTTACTCTGTCAATGTGAAGGTTTGATTGGACATGACACAGTGGTAAAGGTGTTTAAAGGGTTTCATGGGACCTGTTCGGAGAGGATGTGTCTGTCACAAAAGACGAGCTATAGACTGATAGATTGGCCAAGTCAATTATTTAGTAGATATTGACCTCGTCCAACATCCTGCTTAAGAGAAGGGGAAGTTTTCACTTGTGTCAGTTTTTAAGTCTATCAAGAGTGCTGTCAATGAATAATGCACACTCACCCAAATGGTTTCAAAATTTAAAAAAATCCAATATTTTATAGAGATGAAACTAAAAAAATAAATGAATAAATGTTGGATTTGTTGCAAGCTAAGGCAGTAAATGTTGTAAAATACTGAGTAAATATAGCATAAACGAATTTCTTTAATTCCCATAATTTAAAATTTCCATCAAATTTAGTATCAAAAAATTGTATTATATATATATATATATATGTATATATAATATATACACTATATTGTTTGAAAGAAGTCTCTCACCAAGGCTGCATTTATTTGAGCAAAAATACAGTAAAAAGTAATACTGTGAAATATTATTGCCATTTAAAATAAGCATTTTCTATTTTAATGTATTTTAAAATGTAACTTATTTCTGTGATCGAAGCTGAATTTTTAGCATCATTACTCCAGGCATCAGTGTCACGTGATCCTTCAGAAATCAGTCTAATATAGTGATTTAATGCAAATGTTTTTACTGTCACTTTTGATCAAATTTAGTGCATCATTGTATTTTTTTTTTTTTATATCTTACTGACCCCAAATGTTTGAAGGATATTTAGGGTTCTATGAAATTCCGTTTTCATTTTTGTGGATTCCGTTTTTTTCCATTTTAATTTTTCTGGAATCTGTTTTGATGGTTAAATTAAAAATCCTAATCAAAAAGGACATCTAATTAATTAAAATCAAGAATTTGTGAAACGTACATGATTTAACAGCATTTTATTAAAAGTTTAACTTTTATTTTACTTTTAGTTTATTTTTTGCTCAAATTCAGTTTTATTTGTTTATTTTTTTTTACCAAATTCTGTGTTGTCCATTAATTTTCTGGATTCTGATTTCATTACATTTTAATAATCAAAAGCATCTCTAATTAACTGACTTTATTTACAGTATTAACAGTTTTCTGGTAAATAAATTTAGGGTAAATCTATTCTAAATCTAAATCAATTTTTTTTGATAAATATTCCTTAAACAACAATTGTGTTCTCATACATTGAGGTGGCAGCACCATGCGTGCTTTAGTTTGTGTGTAGTAAACGTAGTAAACTCATGTAGTAAACACATCACACCAATAAATTTAAATCCATGCCACTGATTCTCCTCCATAAATCAGTACAGAAAATACAAGAAAGCTCATAGATTCTATCTGAGATTCATCGTCTGCTCTGCTCTCTAGATATCGCTTTTGGCATCGGCCGTTTAAAAACTCACATCGGTCAACCGCTGTATAAACTCCCTTTCCCCTGTCTAGAATAACTTTGGAAAGTGTGTTTTCCTACATTGTTCACACAATTGTGTTTCCCCTAATCTATTTGTGAATCCTGCGATAAATAAAGCCAGACAATGTAAATAATCAAGGCATTGTCCCGTCGAATAAACGTAGTGATTGGGTGTTGCTTTGAGGCCCGGCACTAATCACATCCACACCGCCCACATCTGAACATACGGCTTTCATATGGGAGACGGATGCAGTCGCAGCTTCAGCCAATGCTAATAGCTTCCTGCCTGTAGCATCGGTCTCCGTGGATACTAGATGATTGACAGCAGCTACAAAGAGGGACATTCATCACAAGGCCTTTGACTGTAAACCTCAACAACCTCAAAGTAAAAGTGGTGGTTTATACGGAGAAGGACGGCGTCTGCGCAGTTTCCCCACCCTTTCGTATGGCCAGATTTAGAGGGAGGGGTGGAGAAGAGGCTGTGAAGGTTGTTTTGTCTAAAACACAGGAAAGGGGCCGGGTTAACTTAAGGCCGTCTATTTTTTCCTCTGTGTAGAAGGGCTGCTGGTAGATAGTACACGCTATTCTTTACACACAAGATGTGATGATATCCAAAAGCAGTGTATGTGCAGTAACAGAATCTGGTGCTGCAAAGCTGAATGACTGAGTTAAAAAATAATGCGTCACCTTTACTGACCTTATCACAGAAAGAAAAAAAGAGACTTTAAAGGGATAGTTCACCCAAAAATGAAAATGCTGACTTTAATTACTCACCCTAATGTCGTTCCACACCTGTAAGGCCTTCGTTCATCTTCAGAACAATTAAGATAAATCCAAAAGCTTTCTGACCCTGCATAGACAGCAACACAACTGACAGGTTCAAGGCCCAGAAAAGTAGTAAGGACATCGATAAAATAGTTAATGTGACATCAGTGGTTAATCACGAATATTCTTATTGTCATAAACATTATTGCACCTAGTGCGATTTAATCTACAGATAGACTAATGAATGATATTACTTGGTATAGGATTTTCTAAATTATTGCTTATATATTTTGTTACTTTAGTTGTTTATTTATTTTTGTGTATTTTTCAATTGTATTGAAAGTGCACTTGCAGTGTGCTTTAAATCTTTAAAAAGCGTACTTGCAGATCATACAAAATAAATAAAATGCTACGGAAGTGTACTAAATCACTGTTCACTTTTCATGACTTTCATGGCAAATTAAATATTTACTTTCAAGTACATTTTAAACCATTATGTTTTAAGTGCACTTGTTTTGCACATGCACATGTAAAGCACTTGATTATAATTTTAATTGTAGTGAGTTCAATTTTGCATTTAATGCTAATATATTTTAATGTACTAACTGCAAATGTGTAAATGCTAAATTATTTAAATGCATGACTTAAAAAAATCAGTGGAAATGACTATAAAATATATTTTAGTTTGCTACAAATGCTTGTCAGTACATTTAGCAATATTTCTCAAAGACAGTAGAAGTAATTATGAAATTACATCTAAAGGATGTAGTCCTAATTAAATGGGCCAAGAAGCACTCTAATATTCAGCTAATTGCATTTAATATAAATGTAAAACTATAATACATTGTCATTTAATTGCAATTAAAATGCAGTAAGTGCATTAAGGCTCTTACTGCTTTTGATATCAATATTTATCAAGATAAATACTATTAAAGGGGAACGACATGCATTTCATGTTTATTCCACAAATAATGTATGTCAGCATAACTTGTTGATATTTAGAAATATTACTAACCCCTGATTTGACCACAGTTATAAGTGTCCATTTTTATGCATCATCTGAAAAATCTGAATAAGCTTTCCATTGATGTATGGTTTGTTAGGACAAGACAATATTTGGTCGAGATACAACTATTTGAAAATCTGGAATATGAGGGTGCAAAAGAATCTAAATATTGAGAAAATCACCTTTAAAGTTGTCCAAATGAAGTTCTTAGCAATGCATATTACTAATCAAAAACCTAAAAGTTTTGATATATTTACGATAGGAAATTTACTTAATATCTTCATAGAACATGATCTTTACTTAATATCCTATAGATTTTTTGCATAAAAGAAAAATTAATATTTTTGACCCCATACAGTGTTTTTTTGGCTATGCTACAAATATACCTGTTAGCTGTCAGTTTTAGGTGTAACTAGTTACTAAGTAATTAGTTACTGTAATTTAATTACTTTTCCCATTGGAAAAAGTAAAGTATGGGATTACTCTTATTTTTTCTGTAATTTAATTACAGAAAATTTAATTTGTAATTTAATTACTTCTTATGTAATTGAACTTAATACTGTGTATAGACTGTAGAATCTACAATACAATAGTGGATTTAACATCAAAATTTAAAGTCTAACCTTAAAATGCATGCTTTTTAAATACTTTGGTGAGTTAATGAGAACACTTTAGTGTCCAATTCTCACTATTAACTTGTTGGTTAACATGAATATTACTGGGATATTGCCTGTTTAGTATTGCTTAAAAAGCATGGTAATGTCTTAGGCTATGTTCACACTGCTTCTTTTTTGACAAGAAAATTTGACATGGGTGCTTTTTTTAGTAAAAAAAAAATCTGGCAGTGTTGCAGCCAAGGGCGTCTTTTGTTGCTATAACAACTGCTGCAACAGTATGAATGTCGAGAAAAGAGGAAGCTCGCTCTTGCGCTGGTGTTTTATTTTTTATTTGTTGGCATTTTTGCCCTTTATTTGATAGGGCAGTATTTAGACAGGAAGCGAAGTGGGAGAGAGAAAGAAGGGGGATGGGATCGGGAAGGGTCTGCAAGCCGGGACTCGAAAAAGGGACGCCCGAAGCACAGCGGCGTTCATGTTGACGCGCTGCCCGCAAGGCTGTCGGAGCCGTGCATCATTTTTTGAAGTTAACGGGGAGGAAAATGTCAGTTCACAACAATAAAATTAAAATCTATCTACCGGCACCTTCTCCATTTTTTTTCTTGTTGTTCTTGTTGTTATGGAAACGTCAGTTCTGGCTACTCGTTTGTCATTGGTCAGCTGTCAAAAAGACGCTTGACGTAGGGCGTTTCTTTCAGAAAAGTTGAACTTTTTTCAACTTGAAAAGTCGCTCTGAGCTGCACAAAAAGATGCCAGCGGTGGCGTTTAAAAAAGCGCTCAGGACTTTTTTGAAAACACTGTTTCCTCCATAGAATTATAAAGTAAAACAGACGCTGGCAGTTTAAAAAAAGACACCAAGTGTGAACAGCCTTATTGCAATACCTTATTCTAAATCTTTAATCCTACGCAATTCCTAAACTTAGTTGTCACCAACTACTTTACTACGTATTAATAAGCAGTCATTATGAGTATATTGAGGCAAAAGTATAGTTAGATCATAGTTAATAGTTAGAGTTGGACCCTACTCTAAAGTGTTCAGAATTATTTATGTAGTTAGCTGTTATTTATTTGAAAGAATTAAAGGAGAAGACCACTTTCAGAACAAATTGACAAATAATGTACTCACCCCCTTTCCTTCTTCAGTTGTAAAGAAATTATGTTTTTTTGAGGAAAACATTTCAGGATTTTTCTCCATATAATGGACTGATATGGTGCCCCGATTTTGAACTTCCAAAATGCAGTTTAAATGCGGCTTCAAACAATCTCAAATGCGGTTGTTAACGATCCCAGCCAAGGAAGAAGGGTCTTATCTAGCAAAACAAATTTTATTTTCTTAAAATAATACAATTTATATACTTTTTAATGTCAAATGCTCGTCTCGTCTTACTCTGCCTGGACTGTTTTTGTTCCGGTTCATGACAGTTAGGGTATGTCGAAAAACTCCCATCTCATGTTCTCCCTCAACTTTAAAATCGTCCTATATCGCTGTTTTACCTTTTTTGTTAAAGGTGTTTGATCTTTGCTTGTTCACTTTGCAAAGACTGGGTTGGTACTTCTGCAGTGATGTAGGATGATTTTGAAATGATTCTTGAAGTTGAGGGAGAAAATACGATTGGAGTTTTTCAACATACCCTAACTGTCTTGAATACACAGAGTTCAACGAGAGCAAGACAAGATGAGCGTTTGAGATGAAAAAGTATTTAAATTGTATTTTTTAAATGAAAATAACCAATCATTTCGCTAGATAAGACCCTTCTTCCTCGGCTGGGATCGTTTACAACCGCATTTGGGATCGTTTGAAGTCGCATTTAAACTAAATTTTTGAAAGTTCAAAATCGGGGCACCATATCAGTCCATTATATCGAGAAAAATCCTGAAATGTTTTCCTCAAAAAACATAATTTCTTTACGGCTGAAGAAAGAAAGACATGAACATCTTGGATGACAAGGGGGTGAATACATTATCTGTACATTTTTTGTTCTGGAAGTGGACTTCTCCTTTAAAAGAATCGTTTCATGTCTATCCTTGTATTATTAGTGATTTGATATTATAGGAAGTAATTAGTAATAAGTAACTATACTTTTTGGAGAGAGTAATTTGTACAGTAATCTAATTACTCTGTTGAAGATGTAATTAGTAACTAGTAATTAATTACTTTTTTAGAGTAACTTACCTAACACTGATTCCCGTGCTACTTCAGACTGGTTTTGTGGTCCAGGATCACAATTACTGACAAGCTGATCTTGGATTTTTTTTCCCCCTCTGATACACATCTGTATGTTATGGGAATTTTAGGCATTTTGTAAAGCAACAACATCCCAAAACCACAGTAAAATCACTAGCACATGGTTATTGCGTTAGTAGATGTTTGCTAGTATTATTCATCAGAACATGTTCACCAACGCTTGTCAGATGTGTTTCAATATGTAGGTTTTTAAAACACAAATAAGTTGACTTTCCATGTTTTAGTGTCATTTTTAATAATGAATAACTTTATTGTTTTCTTTTCTGCAATTCTATAATGTAATATAGATGTCCACCTTGTGTAAGTTGGCTTTAGTGACCAATGAGAGTCTGTTGTCCCCTCTGGGGTTTGAACCCTGGCCCCTTTGGTTAGCAGCCCCACCACACCTTTGTCTCTGTTTCAGTCCATCTGCCTAAATGGCACTGACAGCTGGATTTATCCCTTGTATCATGCTGCTGGAGCACAACTGTAGCGTCATGCCTCTAGTGTTAATCTACAGAGGATTATCATATCACACACACGTCCTCCCTGCTGTCCTGCTACTCTAAACACACACGGGCAGCTGCGATACGCACTCAAAACGCAACACGTGACCTTATGCTCACTGTGCTTTCAGGATCATGTGACGCTCTTTTGTCATACTACTGCTTTCTTGTCACTACCTGCTATGTTAAAAAGTTTTGGTCGTTTGCTGTGTCTTTAGCAGAAGTTTGAGTTGTGTTTGTCAGAGTGGCATTGCGATGGGTCATGTGATTCAATGCACAGAGCCACATCATTCTTATGGGCGACATGAGTTTGTTCAGTTCCTGATCTCGGTTCCTGTCTCTCAGACACACAGGCCAAAAATAAAATTTTAAACAATGCCTTTGCTGAGGCGTATGAGGGATTGATAGTTCACCAAAATTAATTGCACTACCAGTCAAAAGTATTTGGATAGCAAGATTTTTTTTTTATTTTTTATTAAGATGTTTTTTTTTTAAAAAAGAAGTGTCTTTTGCTCACCAAGCCTGCATTTAATTTGATCCAGCAAAAGTACAGCAAAAACAGTAACATTTTGAAATATTTTTACTATTTAAAATAACTGTTTTCTATTTAATATATTTTAAAATGTAATTTATTCCTGTGATTTCAAAGCTGAATTTTTAGCATCATTACTCCAGTCACATGATCCTTCAGAATCATTATAATATTCTGATTTGCTCCTCAAAATAAAAATAGATTATTATTATTTTTTTTATTACTATATCTATATATATCTATATATATATATATATATATATATATATAAATATAATATTATATTATACTATATTATTATTATATTATATTGTATACTATATTATTATATGATATTATACTGTATTATTATTATTATTATTATTATTATTATTATTACTATATATTATTATGTTAAAAACAGCTGAGTAGAATTTGTTTTAGGTTTCTTTGAATAGAAATTTCAGAATAACAGTGTTTATCTAAAAATAGAAATTTCTGTAACTTTTGTAATTAATTATAAATGTCTTTATTCTTTATAAATCATTACTTTTGATCAATTTAATGCATCCTTGCTAAATAAAAGTATTAATTTTTATAATTTTGTTCACAGGTTTTGAATGGTGTGGTGTATAATGTTACAAAAGCTTTTTATTTCAGATAAATGCTGATCTTTGGATAAAAATGTTTCTCGAACAGCAAATAAACAATTTTTCATGATTTCTGAAGGATCATGTGACATTGAAGACTAGAGTAATGATGCTGAAAATTCAGCTTTGATCTCAGGAATAAATAGCATTTTAACGTATATTCAAATAGAAAGCAGTTATTTTAAATAGTAAAAATATTTCTCAATATTACTGCTTTTGCTGTACTTTGGATCAAATAAATGTAGGCTTGGTGAGCAGAAGAGACTTCTTTAAAAAAACATTAAAAATCTGATAGTACGTTGTACATAGTATACATTAGTGTACATTATATAACATTGTACAAATTTATATTTAAAAATTGTGATTTTAAAATCAAATATATTTCACACAGTTTAAATATGCTAAATTAAGGTGTAAAATACATCATTAAAATGCATTAAATGCAAATTAAAATTAAATTTAAGTAATTGAAATAAAGCTAAAATAAAATAAAATTAAAATGAAAATTAGAAATAGCTAATAATAACTGAATTTAATTAATATATATATTTTTATTTAATAATATAATGTATAATACATTAAAAAAAATAACAAAAGCACACAAAATTACTAAACTTAAGCCAAATTTAAAATGCAAACTGAAAATATAAAATAAAATACTATAATTAATTGTAGTTTACTATGTTTTACTAAACTAGTAAATAAATGATATTTAAAAAATAACACTGTAGTGCTCACATCATTTAATAATAGATTATAATTATGGTTTTTGAAAAGGAATGTTTTAATGATTTTAAAATTTATCAAAATAACCAAATTAAACCAAATCATGACCCAGTTTCACATATCACGCTGTATGGCGTGTTGTATTCATCAGTAATTTTAAAAAATTAGAATTTTTTTATGTTATTATTGTGCAGTGCTTAACAGATTATGCTGTTTTCCTCTGTATTATTTCACTATACTACACTGTAAGCATCATTAACTATTCCTTTCTTTTTCTCTTTTGTTTTCTTTCTGTAGGTTGCCGGTCGCAAAGGTTTTCCTCATGTAATCTACGCGCGGTTGTGGCGCTGGCCCGACCTTCACAAGAATGAGCTGAAGCATGTGAAATTCTGCCAGTATGCATTTGACCTCAAATACGATAATGTCTGTGTCAACCCTTACCATTATGAGAGAGTGGTGTCACCAGGCATCGGTGAGTCTGCTGGGCTTTCATTCATCACCATGAACTAATACACTGTCATGCTTTTTTATCAGTTCACGAAAATACATTGTAATATGTTTTTCTTTTTTGTTTTTTTTCTCTCATGTCTAGTTGGTCTCAGTCTTCAAAACACGGGTAAGTTATGCACATAATCATTATATATATTTATATACACTACCATTCAAATGTTTGGAATAATTAAGTTGTTTAAAGAAGTTTCTTATGTTTACCAAGGCTGTAATTACTGGATCAAAAACATAATAAAAATAGTAAAATACTAAAATTTAAAATAACTTATTTCAATATGAATATATTTTAAAATGTAATGTTTTTCTGTGATTAAAGCTGAATTTTCAGCATCATTACTCCAGGCTTCAGTGTTGATCCTTCAGAAATCATTCGAAGAGACTTCTTATTTTAATTTATTGATTTATTTAATTTATTGAAATCTTTAATGAACAGATGAAGTTACAAGATATTCAAATTAGGGATACATTGAAATTTAAACCCCATATATCAATATATATTTTATTTATTCAGTTCTATGCAACAGAATCAGATATAAGTTTTTTTTGATGAATTATCCATATGCATAGTTTTATAAAACTATTATTATCAGAGCATGTGAGCAGGCCATAGTGTCACGAGAGTAGCATAATTTTGCAAGGGTTGCCATGTTTCAGCATTGTAGCGCTATTGCAAACAGGAATATGTATACTACGTAGAAATTTCCTGTCAGCACGTTATTTCAGTAGGGCTGTGTATTGCCAAGAATCTGGCGCTACGATACGTATTGCGATACAAGGGTTGCGATACGATATGTTGCAATACATTGCGATACTGTAAACAAAGCGATATATTGGGATATTTTATGAATAATTTTAGGAAAGCCATAATTAAGTACACACCACCTTATGCAAACCATTCAATGTTATTGAATCACTTTTTTTGTGCAGTACGAGTAAAGGGGGAAAATAAAGTGCTTGCACGATTCTTTAGTTATTAAGTGTATAAAATGTATAAAATGTAAGCTTTTGTAAACAGACCATATATATTTTTAGTCCCTGCTTTACAATTTAAGTTTACAGTTGTAACCATGTCAGATCATTTTGATACATCTGCTTAATATCAATAAAAAATAAAGTGCTTGCAAGACAAAAGAATTGTAAAACAATAAAATAAATACAGATATTGGACATTTTGAAAACCTTTTTGTTCGGAGAATTTCGCAAGTTTTTCAGTTTGTAATTATGCTCCGCATGAAATCGCAGAGACCACGACGCGAGCACCGCCTCAACTGCACAAAACAGCCCCACCATGAGAGAAAGTGGCAGGCAGCGCCCGGCGCAAAGGCCCTTTCACGGGACGCGGCAAGCAGCGGAACAGCGGCGCGGATGCTGCCTCGGCTGCATGGGGTGCTTCTGCTGCACAGACGGGTGGCGGCCGTGCTGCGGTTCCGCTGCTTGCAGCGTCCTGTAGCAAATGTTACCCCAAAAGCCAAAATGACGCCACACTTTACACCGAAGTGGGAGCATGAACTATTCTTTCATCCTCCATTAACGCTAACATTAGTGGGGTGCCCTTATGCTAGTATTTCCTGTCACGGTTTAAGTTCAGAGATAAGAAGACTGCAATCTAGCAGTCAGGATATACACTTGAAACTGTCATGAATCTTTTTTTTTTTAAATATCGATATTCCATTTTTGAGAATCGATACAGTATCGGCAAACAAAATATCGCGATACACACGTGTATTGATATTTTCTTACACCCCTATATTTCAGCGTGCTTTGGTTTTCCAGTGAGCGTGAGCGGTACATGAGCCGAACTCACATTCATAGAGCGGGACATTAAGCGGAGCGTGTATGGAAGAAAATTAATGACAAATGTCTTTGAAACAAAAAAGCATGTTGAATTGCACTAACTGAAAAAATAATGCATTGAATTAACAGTGCTTGCATTTTAATACCTTGTATTTTCAGGGCTTGCATTTTTAGGCTCTGAAATGTGACATAGTTGTTTATTTAAGCAGGGAATATTTCAATTCAAAATATTTCACACACATTTTCATAACTAAAAATTCAAAAATTCATATTCACCTTCCAGAATTCACTTCCCAAATATTCAGTCTGTTTAAAAATACGATGTATAATATTCGACAGGCAAATTTCGGTCCATTTTATTTCACTTTACAAATTCGCTTCCACAAATTCAGTGGTTCAAATTCGGCAGAAAATTCGGCATTTCACATCCAGGAGCTGTAGAAATAGCAGTAGAGCACCGATGCATGATCTCCAGCTGCTGATCTACATTACGTCATTACATCTGATAAAGACATATTGCTTTGGGTTACTTAGTTTTCTTAACTTTGTATCATGGCTTGTGTGGCGCTGTGCTGTAAATATTTGGGTTTCCCTCATAAGTTACACTCCGGGATTCCCCAACGATGCGGAAAGTGCCTCAGTGAACTAATGCAGTGATATAAGACCTCAGAGTACACTTTATTGGTGATGCGAACCAAATACAGACAGATGCGTACACTCCGTGTTATAGCAACAAATTTAAACCGGAGAAAGCTTTAACGCACTCTCACCCAAGTGACCATCTGATAATTCCACAGACTGGGTTAAAACGTCCGGTGTATTTTACTTAAGTGACTTCTAACATTTAAAATAACAAACTGTAAATCTTTTATTACTCATAGTGATTTACTACAGTTGAGATTTTGCCAAGAACTCCCTCCATACAGTACACAATTGTTTTCTAAAAAAAATTTCATATTCTGATTTCATCTGCCTGTATATAGTTTGCATCATCAGTGAGGTCGGTGTATTATGAGTTTGGTCTTTTAATGGCTATCATTGTGTGTGCCCACTGAGCCGCGTGAAGTTTTTTTTTTTTTTGGAAACCTTAAACGTTCATTCACATTCTACATCTGCTTAACTGTAGTCTGCATAGTTCACATCATCAATAAAGTGTACTCTGAGATCTGAGGTCTTATATCACTGCGTTAGTTCACTGAGGTGCGTTCCGCGTCGTTGGGGAATCCTGGAGTGTGACGTATGTGTGAAACCACAATATTTACTACATAGTGTCACACAAGCCATGATACAAAGTTAAGGAAACTAAGTAACCGAAAAGCAATGTGTCTTCATTAGATGTAATGTTAGTTGTGTACATCAGCATTGGGTAAAACAACATTATAATCTATTTTGCGTTAGAGAAAGCTGCTTACATGTAGTCTACACGTGTAGCAGCGAAGATGTTAAATTAAACACAATCAGCTTTTCAGCATATACATACTGGCCCTGATAATCTTAACTTCTACTTAGTGCTTTCTTCATTTCTGCAAATCAGTTTTTGTGAATGAATGACTTGCGTTAATACTGGTTGCTTTGGTCTTCATCAACAGCCGCTTGCGCCACCTGCTGGTAAGCGACTGACAGCAGCTGCAGATTGTGCATCGGTGCTCTACTGCTATTCCTGCAGCTCCCGAATGTGAAATGCCGAATTTGAACCACTGAATTTATGGAAGTGAATTTGTAAAGTGAAATAAAATGAGCCGAAATTTGCCTGTTGAATATTATACATTGTATTTTTAAACAGATTGAATATTTTGGAAGTGAATTCTGGAAGGTGAAAATGATTTTTTTGAATTTTTTGTTATGAAAATGTGTGTGAAATATTCTGAATTGAAATATTCCCTGCTTAAATAAAAAAAAAAAAAAATTCAAGCCCTGAAAATACAAGCCATTAAAATGCAAGCACTGTTAATTCAATGCATTATTTTTTCAGTTAGTGAGCGCTGAAAACTGCTGGGCGGTGCAACATATATTTTTGCCGTATTTTCTCTTTCGCCTAAAAAAACGAAAACGCCATTTTCGGCCGATATGTTTCAGCACCTGAAATTTTTCTGCATCCCTAATTGAAAGCATGATGAACAGTGTTATTTTATGTTTTTCTTCTACAAAAAAAGACTTGCCATTCCACACAGGTTCAAAAAAGATTTACTGATTCGATCAAGTCCTGAATGACTTTTTTTTTAAAATAAACTGATTCAGTAAACTGATTTAAAATGTGTCTTCTTTCTGGTATCTAGGTCCCACTGGCAGACTGATAAAGGAAGAGTACAGCCACGACTGCATTCAGATGGACGTCCCCCCAGGCCTGCCTCCTCCCCAGCAGGACCACCAGGGGGCGATGAAGCTCCCTCCTCCGGACCACTACGGCCAGCCACTGCCTCCTCTACAGCTGCCTTCAGAACCCAGCCGCGCGCCCCCACCGGTCACCCTTTACTCCAACATGCCCCTCTCCCCCACCGGTAAGCGCTGACCGCTGGCCACACAGGACTCGTAGTCGTTGTTGTGATCACAGTGTCATCTTTCATACTCTCATGTCTTTCAGCTTCAGGCTCTATGATGCCGATGCAGGGAGGTCATGGTGAAGGCTTACTACAGATTGCGTCTCCTCAGGGTCAGGTCATGACCCCTACACCTCCCCCTTCCACTCCCACACATGGACCCCCACAGACCCCCGTCCCACCCCAGCCTCCACCCAACCAGAACGGCTACAACAGCTCCAAACACTCCCAGACACAAGGCTCCTTTCACAGTGAGTATTACATCACGTCCTAACCAATCACATTTGAGTTCATTTGTGTTCATTTGAGTTTTCAGTGTTACAGTGCCATGTTTACATGCACATCATTGTCTGATTAAGGTTCATATTCTGGTTAAACATATTACATATTAATTTTCCAATTTATTAAATCATTTTTTTAAGTACTCTTTTTATACTATTATATTATTTATTAAATAAAACTTGTTTTAGTCAATTATAATGTATCTATGAAATAAGTGCTACATTTTTTCAAGCACATATCATCACGCAAAACACACGCATTTTTAAAAACATCATAACTTCTTTGCTTATTTCAGTTAATGTCATAAAACTAGCGAGCTAAGCCATTACTAGTACTGAAAATGTCATGTAAACATGGCTGAAGACGCGAAAAGATGATCGAGTCATTTATGCTGGAACCGCTCCGATTGATTCAAACTTGTGACTTCGATCATTAATTTCAAGCAATTCACTAGCAAAAAACAGATTTAAAGAGCCATTGATTGATCACTTGTAATGATTTTAAAAAGTATGTAGTGATGGGTGAAACGGAGCTTTTCAAAGCTCCAAATCAGTTAAATCATTGCGTCGCAAAATGATTCACTGTTTTGAAGTGCTCCAAACGGATAGCATATTACAATCAAATGAGTCCAATCGTGACTCTGTAGCGGGTTCGGGAATCATTTGATTTAGGTCGGGACTTCAAATCATGGATCATAAATCATTTGAATTAGATCGGGACTTCGGAGTAGAGTTTAGATTCTCTGCCCGAGGCCGAGCCCAGACTTGACCCGACCCATATTTCCTGCCACTATCTTTGGGCCGGGCCGGGCCGGGCCGGGCCGGGCTGGGCTGGGGCCATGATCAAGCATTTGTGTGTGTTTTTTTTTTTTTTAAATCATTACTTAATTAGCCTAATTGGGTGGAGAGCTATGCCATAATTATAAATATTATACGAATATTTTAGCAAAGTCGGCCTGAGCAACACGTGTAAGTCTACAAAGTTGCGCAATTTGCAACGCGTGTTATGCGCAGCAACGCTCTAGCTCCCGCGACAGCGTCTCCTCCACTGGCGTTTTTGCAATAATGCCTACATTTGAAAATATCAAAATAGGCCTATTTGTTGTGTTTTCAAATTATTCGATTTATATTGATTTTGTTATATGCCTATAGACTAGGTCAAGTTCTTTCTTGTTCGTTTTGCATGTTTTAGATCATTGCTAAAAATCTAGTTTTTAGGGTCATGAAGCTGTTTTGCACTACGTTTTATAATAGGCTTTAAAATATTTATTTTATTTAAAAATATTCTAAAACTTATCATATTTATTACATATGCCATCCAAAGTTAATTACTTGTTCATTTTCTATGTTTATCATTGTTCACGTTTTTTTAGGCTATTTTTTTTCATTCAGATCTATTTGCGATCCATTCTGAATAAACAAACAATGCAGTTTACATGCTTCGTCCTTGTTGCATTTTTCATTAAGATAAATCTAAACTAATTTCTGTAGTTCAAACAACTTAGAATTGTAGTTGAGAACGTCTGTTATAATGGCTCACGTATTAAAAAATAGTCGGGTTTAAATTGGGCTCGGGCTCATAATTACAGTTAATGTGTCGGACCGGGTCGGGCTCGGACACAAGGTGCACGGGCTCGGGTAGGATCGGGTTTAATTTTTTGGGCCCGATCTAAGCTCTACTTCGGAGCGGTTTTGCGAATCCTTGATTTAGATCGGTACTTCAAATCATGTATTCCGAATCATTTGATTTAGATCGAAACTTTGTGTATTGCGAATCATTAGATTTAGATTGGTACTTCAAGTCACATATCATGAATCAATTGAATTAGATCGGGATTTCAGAGCGGGTTTTCAAATCATTTGATTTAGATCGGGACTTCAAATCACGTTGCATGAGTCATTTGATTTAGATCGAAACTTTGCGTGTTGCGAATCATTTGATTTAGATTGGTACTTCAAATGACGTATCATGAATCGTTTGATTTCAATCGGGACTTTAAATCACGTATCCTGAATCATTTCATTTAGATTAAATTTTTGTGTATCGTGAATAATTTGATTTGGATCAAAACAGGTTTGTGAATCATTTCGCAAATTGATTTATTCAAATCAAATGATTTGTGATGTGCAATTTCAAATGATTCACGATACATGATTTGAAGTCTCGATCTAAGTTAAATGATTCGGGATATGTGATTTGAAGTCCAGATATTAAGCAAATTTTTCATGATACGTGAAGTTCTGATCTAAGTCAAGTGATTCACGATCTGCGTTCTGAGTCTTGATCTGAAATTCGCGGGTTCGCGAATCCTTTGATTTAGATCGGTACTTCAAATCACATATCCCGAATCATTTGATATAGACCGGGACTTCAAATCGCGTATCCCAAATCATTTGATTTTGATTGAAACTTTAGTAATGCTTTACTTTATTTTTGCCATTTTTTTTTTTTTTTTATTGGTATGCATTTTTATTTATCTATTTATCTTTAGAATTTGAAAGAGAAGACATTGTTTGATAAGTGAGATCTCTGATTGAAGTCCCTAAAAATAAAAAAAGAAATGTTTGAAAAGTCATTAAAAAAGTCCTGGAATTTCATTTTACAGTATCTGTATGAACACTGTGTTTATTTATTTATTTTTTAATTTTTAATTTCTATTTAGCTTTAGTTTTAGTAATTTTAGTATGTCAACATTTCTTTTGTTTCAGTTAGTTGCCAAGGCAACATTTATAAGTCTTTTGAAGGGATAGTGCACCAAAAAAATGATTTACTCACCCTCAAGCCATCCTAGGTGTGTATGAATTTCTTCTCTCAGACGAATACAAGCCGAGTTTTATTAAAAAATGTCCTGGCTCTTCCAAGCTTTATAATGGCAGTGAATGGGTGCTGAGATTTTGAAGTTCAATGAAGTGCATCCATCTATCATAAAATGTGCTTCACACAGCTCCTGTGGGTTAATAAAGGCCTTCTGAAGTGAATCGATGCGTGTGTGTGTAAGAAAAACATCCGTATTTAAAACTTAATAAACCATAATCTCTAGCTTGTGCTCACTGTTACATACGCACGTTCATGAGAGAGTGGTGTTCCAGCAGATCCTGGGGTAATTTTTATTTTTGGGTGAACTATCACTTTAAGTTTTTCATCTAACATTTATGATTTTATTTCAGCTTTGTTGAACATTTTTAAGTTTTAGAATTTAATTGTGTTAGTTAATAAGAACATATTGGTTTCGGTTTCTGTTTCTGTAGCCCCGCCCACCGTGAAATCTTATTGGTCTGAGCTCCACTCCACAAAGATCACAATATATTGGCCGTGTTTTTAGCACGGTTGACATGTACTTTCTCTTTCAGTGTAGAGAGATAAAATACTTGTCGCTGGAAACTCGTCGTGTCATGCCTGTATAGGTGTTGTGATCATTTAACTGCTTATACAAAACATTTTTCAATCTCTAAATTGCTGCAGCAACCTGGACAGGCAGCAGCACAGCCTCCTACACTCCTGTAGGACCCCAGCAAAACGGACGTGGCCACCAGCCTCCTCTCCATCACCCACACTTCTGTACGTTTGCCTCAAACATGTATGCAAATATACCATTATTTGTAATAGAACTGAATTAATCCATTATTATTTCTTTGTCTATCAGGGTCTCAACATCACAGTTCAGCGTCTTTCCCTCCTCCAGTCTCCAACCATCCAGGTTTATACTTTATGTAATCTTCACTAAAACACACAATACAAAGCTTTCGAAAGATTGGTAATCAGAAATGTTTCTTGAGCAGCAAATCAGCATATTAGAATGATTTCTGAAGGATCATGTGACTGAAGTAATGATGCTAAAAATTCAGCTTTGCATCACAAGAATAAATTACATTTTAAAATACATTCACATAGAAAGCAGTTATTTTAAATTAGAATAATATTTCACAATATTACAGTTTTTACTGTATTTTTCTTTAAATAAATGCAGGCTTGGTGAGCATAAGAGACTTCATTCAAAACATTAAATAATCTCACCAACTCCATATTTTTAATTGTAATGTACACGTTATGTAAACTTTAATTTCTTTTCATGCGATGCATCCACAGGTCCTGAGTTTTGGTGTTCCATCTCGTACTTCGAGATGGACGTGCAGGTGGGGGAGATGTTTAAAGTGCTGTCCAGCTGTCCGGTGGTGACGATTGACGGGTATGTGGACCCCTCAGGAGGCGACCGCTTCTGCCTGGGTCAGCTTAGTAATGTGCACCGCACAGACGCCAGTGAGCGTGCCAGGTATGTGTCACACAACTGCTCCAGCCAATAAATATCTCAGTGAGTGATATACTGAATATTTATGATTTATTAGGATGTTATTTTGGTGCAGACATTGTTTATATGACAATGATTTTAATGTCCTTTTTGTTTAGCTATTAAGTTTTAAAGACCAACGCCAGTAGACTTGTTTAAAATGTCTTCTTTTATCACAAATTGAATCAAAGTGCTAAAGTGGTGTCAAACAACAGTCACAGTTATCAAAGAAAGACGTTTTTAGAGCAAGTAGGAGAATCAAAGAAACATTTAGCTTTAAAAAAGGTCACTGACTACATTTTTGGCTACAATTCACCGCACCACACTTGAATTTGCATCAGCTGTTACTCCAGTCTTAAAGGAGAAGTCCACTTCCAAAACAAAGATTTACAGATAATGTACTCACCCCCTTGTCATCCAAGATGTTCATGTCTTTCTTTTTTCAGTCATAAAGAAATTTTGTTTTTTGAGGGAAAACATCTCAGTATTTTTCTCCATATAATGGACTGATATGGTGCCCCGATTTTAAACTTCCAAAATGCAGTTTAAATGCGGCTTCAAACGATCCCAGCCAAGAAAGAAGGGTCTTATCTAGCGTAACAATCGGTTATTTTCATAAAAATAATACAATTTATATACTTTTTAATGTCAGACGCTCATCTTGTCTTACTCTGTCTGGACTCTTTTTTTTCCGGTTCATGACAGTTAGGGTATGTCAAAAAACTCCCATCTCATGTTCACCTCAACTTCAAAATCACTGTTTTACCTTTTTTGTTAAGGGTGTTTGATCTTCTTTGCATGTTCACTTTGCAAAGACTGGGTCGGTACTTCTGCAGCGATGTAGGATGATTTTGAAATGATTTTTGAAGTTGAGGGAGAAAATACGATTAGAGTTTTTCGACATACCCTAACTAAGCCAGAATACACAGAGTTCAGGCAGAGCAAGACAAGACGAGCATTTGAGATTAAAAAGTATATAAATTGTATTATTTTTATGAAAATAACTGATTTTTACGCTAGATAAGACCCTTCTTCCTTGCTGTTTACAACCACATTTGGGATCGTTTGAAGCCGCATTTAAACTGCATTTTGGAAGTTCAAACTCGGGGCACCATATCAGTCCATTACATGGAGAAAAATGCTGAAATGTTTTCCTCAAAAAACATAATTTACTTATGACTGAAGAAAGAAAGACATGCACATCTTGGGTGACAAGAGGGTGAGCACATCATATGTGAATCTTGAAAAATGGACTTCTCCTTTAAGTGTCACATGATCCTTCAGTAATCATTCTAATTTGCTGATTTATTATCAATGTTGGAAACAGTTGCATTGCTTAATATTTTTTTGGAACCTGTAATACTTTTTTTTAGGATTCTTTGATGAATAAAAAGTTAAAAAGAAACAGCATTGATTTAAAATAGAAATCTTTTCTAACAATATGCACTATTTTTCAAAAGTTTGGGGTCAGTACATTTTTATTCTTTCGTTTTTTTTTTTTTTTTTTTAAAGGTATTGTTAGTTTTATTCACCAAGGATGTGTTAAATTAATAAAAAGTGATAGCATAGATTTACATTGTTAGAAAAGATTTATATTTTAAATAAATGCTGTTCTTTTTAATTTGTTATTCATCAAAGAATCCTGAAAAAAAGAATCACAGGTTCCAAAAAAAATATTTGGCAGCTAAACTGTTTCCAACATTCTAATTCTAATAATAAATCAACATATTAGAATGATTTTTGAAGGATCATGTGACACTTAAGACTGGAGTAACAGCTCATGAAAATTCAGCTTTGCATCATGGGAGTAAATTATATTTTAAAGTATATTAAAATGAAAATTATTATTTTATATTGTAATAACATTTTGCAGTATTATTGTTTTTTCTGTATTTTTAATCAAATAAATGCAGTCTTGATGAGCATAAAAGACTTCTTTAAAAAAACAGTACAAGTCTTACTGATCCCAAACTTTTGAGCGGTAGTATGTGTATGTGTATATATATATATATATATATATATATATATATATATATATAATATATTTATATTTATATTTATATATATTTATAAAAAACGTAAAAGCTACATATGTGTATATACGTTTATATTTTTAATGTAATTTTAATTTACGTTTTAGTAATTTTATGTGCTTTTGTAATTTTTTTTTAAAACATTTTTATTTTAATTATTTCTATTTAACTTTTTAGTTTTAGTTTAACATTTCTGTTTTAGTAACTTATTTATTATGATTTCTAATTTGAATTAAGTTTTTTAGCCTATTTGTTTCATTTAATATTTAAATTTTATTTCAGCTTTATTTCAATTAATGAAATTAAATAGTTTTAGTTTTACCTAACAATAACAACTGTGTGAATTAGAATAGAGTTGTTAAATTACTAACAATTTGTTATTTAAAAATATTTTTACATTTATTAAAAATATTACAAGTAATTTTCATTAACTGAAATACAGCTAAAATTAAATAAAATATGAAAAAATTGCTTTGGTATGGAGATATTTTTGTTCGTTATTCCAAATAAATAGACTATGAGCCACAAATAAATATGTTTGTGATGTTAAAATAATATTTGTGATTGTTTTTTTTATTTGGAAGTCTCATTTTATTTATTTGTGAATGTAATTAATGTTTGTGAAACTCTAAGATTTATTTGTGGATCTCATTCTATTTATTAGTGAATATGTTAAATTTTTGTTAATCTCCTTATTTGTGGATCATTATGTGTTTATTTGGAAAAATGCAACAAAAATATCTTCATACTTCGGCAACTAACTGAAATAAATAATTTATTGCAACAAGTTATTTAAAATGTAAGTACTAACATTACTAAAAGTAATAAAAACAACTAAAGCACATAACAAAATTACTAAAACGTAAGCTAAAATTAAAAATTACATTAAAAAAAAAAAATAAAAAAAATAAGCACTAAAAATAAGCACTAATTCAAAATATTAATAAATACTAGAACAGAATTTGTGAATCATGCTAAAATTACTAATGATTACTAAAATCTAGCTTAATAAATTGCAAGAGAAAACATATAAACCTGGTTTTCAAAATAGAAGTTTGACCAGGATATCTTGCAATATCATATATATATATATATATATATATATATATTTGTATATAGAGAGAGATAGATAAATATATGTGCGTGTGTGTATGTAAATACTGCGATGATGAGAATCATCAAAAGGCTGAAAAATATCAAGTTTTATTGTCCAGACCTAGTGGCTATATGTGCGTCTTTATTTGTGTATAGATGAATTTCACAGGTTTTATGTTTGCCTTAACACACGTCTCAGAAACATCTTACTGTGCCAGACTGACGCTGTGATGAACAATAATAAACAAACAGATTATGCAAGAATAACAGCCGGGGAAAAAAACTGGCTTTAACAAACTGATGAAATGGAATGTAAGCATGTAAGCAAAGGCACATCTGGATTTGGTTATGACACTCGGTGGCATGTGTTTATTTGTATTACGTAACTATCTGATGGAAGCAGAATTGTTGTAAAGGCAGTGCTGTTTTAGTCACTGATATCTGATTGTCTGCAGGTTGCACATAGGTAAAGGAGTGCAGCTAGAGTGTCGCGGCGAGGGCGATGTCTGGATGCGCTGCATGAGCGATCACGCCGTCTTTGTGCAGAGTTACTACCTGGACAGAGAAGCGGGTCGAGCGCCGGGAGATGCGGTGCACAAAATCTACCCAGGGGCCTACATAAAGGTAAAAGAGACAAGCTTTGCTTTGAACCCATGCAGACTGTAGACAGCAGAAATAATACATTTAAGGAGTTCATCATGTTTTTAAAACTATTTATGGGACGAAACGATGCAATGTTAACAGTGCGAGTCAAATAGCACTGACTTTTGTAGAAAAATAGGTTGTGGGTGATTGGGAATTAGGTTTTTTTTTTAAATGCTTATTTTATTGTATTTTATCTACATTTTACTTATTAACCACAAAAAAAGAAAAATCCAAATGTAAATGTAAATAAGTCACAAAAATGCCTATAAAAGACAAACTGAATTAAAGATGTAAAAAAAAAATTAAATTAAATATACATATTTAAAAATGCCTGTTTATTTTGTTACAACAAAGGAGATTAAAAAATTAATGACTTTTTAAATGAGCAATAAATAGATATTTTTAATAGTAATTTATCTTCAAATTTATTTTTAATACTTAAAATACTGTTTTTAGGTCAAATATACCATTTCAAAATTCAAAATGTAACTCAATAGCTTTTCAAATTGTCAATTAAATGGATGAATTTAGAGCATCTGCATATATATATAATTTTTTTTTTTTGTAGTTAAAAAATGAAGTTAAAATGAAAAAGCAACTAACACTTTATGTAATGTAATGTAATTTACATTTACATTTACATTATTTACATTTACATTTATTTATTAAATAAATAAAATAAAATAAAAGAATGAATAAAAATGTAAATGTATTTATCAATAAAATTTATCAATGTTGTTATTATTATTTATTATTAAACAACTAAATTGAACATTTCAATACACAAAAAATATTTTAAAAATAAATAAGCGTCTTGTCAATACAAGTCTATTTGTCAAGCATTTTGAAAAGTGTTTTTTTTTTTACATTCTTTGATTTAAAAATGTGAATAAATAAAAACACTTTATAATTTTAGATTTGTAAATTTAGAAATCTATTATAATACCGCTTTGTCCTATACTGTATAATTAATTAATCCCAGTATGTTTTCATATTACGTGCAGTCATGCTATTATAATTACTCATATCCCAAAAAATCAAGGAAAAGTTCTCCTAATATGACCCCCTTTAATGTCGGCCTTGATGGGCAGTGAATACCTTTGTGCACTTGAGAGCTCTGTGTGTATTTTTGCTTCCTGTCACATTAGATTTGCCTGATCCAGAGCTTGACTTTTTTTTTTTAAGCCTGTCCAAATGACTTCTCATCAGCCGTTGTTTGAGGACACAGCAGCAAAGTCTGTGTTTGTCATTGCCGTGCTGAAATCAGAAGAGAGTGAGTGTGTTGTTTGGTTTCTGCAGGTCTTTGACCTTAGGCAGTGCCACAGGCAGATGCAGCAACAGGCGGCCACGGCACAGGCGGCGGCGGCAGCACAGGCCGCAGCGGTGGCAGGGAATATTCCAGGACCAGGAAGTGTTGGTGGAATCGCTCCTGCAGTCAGTGAGTATCTGCCTCATTCGCCTTGACCCCATGAGGTCAAAATGAGGGTTTTGGGACTTTAACTCTATGGCCTCATACACACTGCAGCTCGGTTGTTAAAGGAGAAGTCCACTTCTTTTTCTGAACTGAACTTCTGTTTTTAATGTTCTGTGAATACACAGTTTAGTAATTTAACACCCAAACTGAGTCCTAAAAAATGCAGGTAATGACAAATGCATTTACATAAATTCTAGGCAGTGTGTATAGAACTGAACTCTACAACTCGTTGCTCATGATGTATTTAAACACTTTATCAGAGTTGTGTCTTTCTGTTTTGACTCAATAGTGTTGCCAGATCTTCCTAGAAAAAAGAGAAAATAAGAACAAGCTCATAATAAACTCAAATCGAAATGCATTATTTTGGAATTAAGCCACATACCAAAATATCAACCTGCTTCTGCCTACTTTATTAACACCATAAACTGTATCGCTTTATAAGACAAGCTTAAAGACACTTAAGCATCACTTATAATAAGTGGACATGGCAACTCTTCAAGGAAGCAGCTTTCTGAACTTTAACCTCTTAACTGTCACCTCCCTTTTTGGTCATGGACATGAAAATGTATCTTAAAAAAATGGTTGTCTCTTTTAAAAAGACAATCAGCAGATTATTGCTGAAGTGAAAGCATTTTAAGGGGGTCATCGGATGCCCATTTTCCACAAGTTGATATGATTCTTTAGGGTCTTAATGAAAAGTCTCTAATATACTTTGATTAAAAATTTTCAATGGTTTTGTAAAACAACACCCTTTTTACCTTGGCAAAATCAGCTCTGCAAAAATCATCATATTCTAAGGGGTTGTTCCTTTAAATGCAAATGAGCTCTGCTCACCCCGCCCCTCTCTTCTCTCTGTGGAAAGACGATCTTGTTTACATTAGCCGCGTTTAGCCGCTAAACTTCCTAACTACCACGTTATAAGGAAAGGTGATTGCAAAGATTCATAAAAAACGCCTATACTCACTTCTGCTGTAAGTGAAGCTGGATCATGAATTATTCGTGCGAACATAGACGGATATATGTAGATCGGGAGGCGCATTCCATTCACAAACAAATGTAATCTACTGCATCTTCAGTGGCTCAGATGTCTGGAGTAAATGACCACCACTATGTTCATTATTACATCCAGCAACACAACACCTCAATCGCTCAATTGGAGATATTCTTGTCTAACTTACATCCCTGCTCCAGCATCGAAACATGGAAAGTTACTGGACTGTGACAGCTGGTCTGAGGTGAGAGCTCATGTCAATCAACTATTGTGGGAGCGGCATCTGTGGGTGTGATGCCACACCGACAGGCATCTGAGAACGGCTCGATTTGAAAAAGGGGATATTATTTTTACAGATTAATTAAAAACCACTGCATGGATTTTTATCATTATAGGGTAGATTTGTACATACACTGCCAACACACATTAATGTTCAAACAGCATGAAAAAGTGAACTTAGCATCTGATGACCCCTTTAAAAAATGCATTTTAAAAAAGTCTAAAAACTAGGGGTGGGTGGGGGGTAGTTTTTCATATGAGTTGTGATTCAGTCTTCTAGCGATACGCATCAATTCACAAATTTGAAAAATCGATTTTCTAGTTAATAAAATAATAATAATAATAATAATAATAATAATAGCAAGATGTTGTCGAAACAAAACAGCAACAGCAATGGAGGAGGAAAAACAAATACATCCTACCCCATTTTCAGCGAGGGCAAGTTTTTGGAAAAACATTATATTAATCATTACATTAATTATTGATCTTTTTTTATTATGGGAAGTAGGGGTGTGCCCAAATAGTGAATCCGTATTAGGAAAGTCACGAAAAACAGCCTATTACATTACAGTACATAATATATACTTCACTTACCACATAAACAGAATAAGGAGAGATGACTGATAGGACAATGGTGAATGATTTGCAGATCCTAAGCACCTAATCTTGTGAAATATGTGGTAAGTAGGCCGCTCTGTGTGATTGCGAGTTTTGAAAGTGAAAGTAAAGCGCAAGCGCACAATTTAAAAGTGGTTTTTAATGCCCCGCATATTAATAACATAGGGAAATAACAGGAAGAATATCAAAGTGCAGTAAACGGTAAAACAGTTTGCACTACAAACCAGTGTGTTCATAATTAAGATAATACATTAAAATAATATGGTAAGACACACCAGTTTGCAATATCTAGCAGCAAACAAGCTTTTTGTGCAGCTAAAAATAGCTGGAAGTGGATGAGACCGGAAACCAGACACAAAATTTACAAATGGCTGCACCCACTCTTATGGGAAAAATAAGGTGGATACAGTTGGGTAATTATACTGTATATAAATTGCGGGGATCAGGGAGCAGTTATTAATATGCGGGGCATTAAAAACCACTTTTAAATTGTGCGCTTGCGCTTTACTTTCACTTTCAAAACTCGCAATCACACAGAGCGGCCTACTTACCACATATTTCACAAGATTAGGTGCTTAGGATCTGCAAATCATTCACCATTGTCCTATCAGTCATCTCTCCTTATTCTGTTTATGTGGTAAGTGAAGTATATATTATGTACTGTAATGTAATAGGCTGTTTTTCGTGACTTTCCTAATACGGATTCACTATTTGGGCACACCCCTACTTCCCATAATAAAAAAAGATCAATAATTAATGTAATGATTAATATAATGTTTTTCCAAAAACTTGCCCTCGCTGAAAATGGGGTAGGATGTATTTGTTTTTCCTCCTCCATTGCTGTTGCTGTTTTGTTTCGACAACATCTTGCTATTATTATTATTATTATTATTATTATTATATTAACTAGAAAATCGATTTTTCAAATTTGTGAATTGATGCGTATCGCTAGAAGACTGAATCGCAACTCATATGAAAAACTACCCCTCACCCACCCCTAGTTTTTAGACTTTTTTAAAATGCATTTTTTAAAGGGGTCATCAGATGCTAAGTTCACTTTTTCATGCTGTTTGAACATTAATGTGTGTTGGCAGTGTATGTACAAATCTACCCTATAATGATAAAAATCCATGCAGTGGTTTTTAATGAATCTGTAAAAATAATATCCCCTTTTTCAAATCGAGCCATTCTCAGATGCCTGTCTGTGTGGCGTCACACCAACAGAGGCCGCACCCACAATAGTTGATTGACATGAGCTTCCCTATGGCGGATTATGAACCGGACGTCTAACACATTACCAGAAAACAGCTTACTTCCGCATTGAAAAATAAGGTGGATAATTGCGAGAGAAAGCGCTGAAATATATTTTTCCCTCCATCTCGTATTTAGGGGTTTCGTAGTACGCCATTTCCTTTCAGAACACTGTATTTGGATTTGGACACATCTCTAATGGGAAATGTAAAAAATTTTTGATTTATTAAGAAGTTATAATTAATAGGAAACACTGATTTCTTGAGTCAGGACTACCCAAACTATAGACTGGTGTGATTTTTGTATTAAAATACTGGTGCGTTTGATGTCCAGTGTGCACAATAAATTTGAAAAATTGTGAATCATGATTAAAAATCGAAAAATTGTGAATCGATTTTTAATGGAAATTTGAATTGAATTGTGAGGATTCCCCCCCCTGCTAAAAACGTTATGTAAGTTTACTGTAAAGAAACTGTGCTGTACAATTATTTTATATATAAAATAAATATTTTATGATTTTTTATTTAAATTTAAAATTGCTATAAAATCAAAACCATATGTCTAAATAAATAATGTTCCATATTCGAAGTTGATATTACAAAAATTGAGGTTCCTGTGAGATTTTGTTTAGGCACTATATCAAAAATAGTCCACTCAAACTCCATTGAATTTTTTAATCATGTCACAAATGAGTAAAGTTTTATGTCTGTCACAAAATAACAACAAAATATGAACCTTGAGACTTGGACCTTTCCAACCATGTGTTTTGTCAAGATTAGAAAAAGTTTTGATTATATTGTAGGACGTTTTGTAATGTGGCACTTGACATACATTAAATGTATCTTACTTATTGTTTCAACAGGAAATAAGTCAACACAAGATAGAAATCTGCTTTTGTAAAGTTTTATCAGATTAATTTAATTCCAGTGGTTCTGAACTCCAGTCCATGAACCAGTACTCAGTTCAGTTCATAGATCTTTCTCCTAACGAGCTGATGATCTGAATCAGGTGCGTTAAATGAGGTAGACATACAAAATGTACAGAGCAGTGGGCGGTTAAGGCTAGAAGGAATACAGCTCTAGCTACTGGGCATGCGCACATCAGTCTAGTTGTTTTAAACTAAGTTATTTTAGTCACAAAGTACAACAATAAAACTGTTTTTGTATTATAGTAACGCCTAAGTTTAGGGTTAGAGTAGGTCTAGATGTTAAAAAAAACACAATCCAATAGGTAGAACAATTCATTTCATTGTTAGTTTCTGGTCGGAGCTGTATCCCTTCTAGCCACAACCGCAGTGGGCCTCGAGGACTGGAGTTGAGAACCACTGCTTAAAGGGATAGTTCACCCAAAAATGAAAATTCTGTCATTAATTACTCACCCTCATGTCATTCCAAACCCACAAGACCTTATTTTTTATCTCAAGAAGATATTTTTGATGAAATCCGGAAGATTTCTGGCCCTGCATAGATGGTAGGGGTGTAACGATACATGTATTCGTACCGAACCGTCACAGTACGGGCATCTCGTTTCGGTGCATGAGGCCTTACAACGAATACAGGCAATTCACCCTCAATCCAGAAGGTGATAGTAGTAAATGGAACATAGTAATGCAACACTGTTTGACAACCGACCGCAGAAGAACAGCGAATGCTGTGAGTTGCGCACTTGAAAACAAAGCCCACTATACAGTGATCATGTGCTGATTCTGAACGTGTCTCTCACTGACAAAGGAGTATAACGTTACTTTAAAGGCTTGCGCTCAACTGTCTGCGAAATGAATCTTTGTGCTCTTGTATCCTACCTCTCTCATTCGGCACAAATCCAAATATTTCATAATATTTTCATATTGACGATGTATCCAAATGCTAGCACGTTCTTGTGAGGCGGGCGCGTTCATGTAAATGTTTTGTGATTGTGTGCGCTGGCGCGCTTACTTGAACTTTCCTCATACCAGAAAAATCAACTTAAACAAATATAATGTCGCTTTCTGCCATTTGAGTTTCCTTTCTGTCACAAAACTGAACTGAAACTCAGCAAATATAGGCTACGTTACGTGTCACACTGTTTTTCCCCCTTGTCTATCAGTTAACTAAATTAAATATATTTCAAGTATTTATTCGTTGTATGTATATATATATACTGCAGATTTTATAGCCTATATATGACATTATAATTTGATATAATGTTTAGTATTTTCACATGTAGGTGAAAAAAATGTGTAATTTGTACTACTGTGTTAAAAAAAAAATGAAAAGAAATCTAGCACAGTAGATTTTGTTTTTTCTGAAATTGTATCGAACCCTGAGCCTTGAACCGAGGTATGTACCGAACCCTGACATCTGTGTACCATTACACCCCTAATAGTTGGCAACGCAACTGAAATGCTCAAGGCCTACAAAGGTAGAAAGGACATTGTTAAAATTGTCCATGTGACATCAGTGGTTCAACCGTAATGTTATGATCTACAAGAATGCTTTTGTGCACAAAGAAATCAAAAACAATGACTAAAAAAATAATGCCAGCTCCTGTGTCAGCACAGCAGCACCACACACGTGTCGCGATACTCTTGTGAACGCATGTTGAAGACTGACACGAAAGAGAAGAAATTGTTGAAAACAGTCATTATTTTGTTTTCTTTGCACTTCATAACATTACAGCTGAACCACTGATGTCACATGGACTATTTTAACAATGTCCTTGCTACCTTTCTGGGCCTTAAACGTGTCTGTTGCGGTCTACGCAGGGTCAGAAAGTTCTTGGATTTCATCAAAAATATCTTAATTTGTGTTCCAAAGATGAATGAAGGTCTTGCGTGTTTGTAACAACATGAGGGTGAGTAATTAAAGGATTAGTCCACTTCCAAAACAACAATTTACAAATAATGTACTCACCCCCCTGTCATCCAAGATGTTCATGTTTTTCTGTCTTCAGTCGTAAAGAAATTATGTTTTTTTGAGGAAAACATTTCAGGATTTTTTGTGCCCCTGATTTTGAACTTCCAAAATGTATTTTAAATGCAGCTTCAAAGGGCTCTAAACGATCCCAGCCGAGGAAGAAGTGTCTTATTTAGCGAAACAATCTGTCATTTTTTCCGAAAAAAAAAAAATTGTATACTTTCTAAGCACAAAAGCTTGTGTAGCACAGGCTCTGGCATGCGCGTTCACAACGTGCTATTGAATCATGTCGAAAGGTCACGCCGAGTGTAGGCGGAACCACAGACCCAGTGTTTACAAAGCGAACGCGCAAAGACTAAGAAAGTGCAAGTAAGTCAAGTTTTCGCCATTCTCTACCTTTTTTAGTACACAGACGATGAACTTAGACATGATTCGTCGTAGTGATGGGAAGTTTGGATCATTTTACCGACTCGGACCTTTGAGTGTCGTTCAACAAAAGGAACAAATCTTTTTTCGAGTCATTTTGTTCATTTTAGCAAAATCAGCATCACGTGACAGCCCCATAAGATGAACGAATGACTCGAAAAACCCGAAGACTCCAAACAGGTGAACTAATTCCAGTACAGATCCTAATAGGATGTTGCGCATGCGCGACTGAACAAATCACTCCCCAAGACGACTCGTTCTTCATGAGTCACATTATAGATTTGTTCAAAATGAACGAATCGCTCAAGAACGACCCGTGGACGCGCATTAGAGAGCCCTTGCTATGCAAGGTTTTGTGCTTAAAAAGTATACACATTTTTATTTTTCTAAAAAAATGACCGATCGTTTCGCTAGATAAGACTCTTCTTCCTCGGCTGGGATCGTTTAAAGCCCTTTGAAGCTGCATTTAAACTACATTTTGGAAGTTCAAAACCGGGGCACAATTGAAGTCCATTATATGAAGAAAAATCCTGAAATGCTTTCCTCAAAAATCATAATTTCTTTACGACTGAAGACAGAAAGACATGAACATCTTGGATGACAAGGGGGTGAGTAAATTATTTGTAAATTGTTGTTTTGGAAGTGGACTTCTCCATTAATGACAGAATTTTAATTTTTGTGAAAACTATAGTTCTTTTCAGTTCTGTAGCCTGACTTTGTGAATGTTTGTTTCCAGGCCTCTCGGCAGCAGCAGGGATCGGTGTGGATGATCTCCGGAGGCTGTGCATCCTGCGCCTGAGTTTCGTGAAGGGCTGGGGTCCCGACTACCCACGGCAGAGCATTAAACACACCCCCTGCTGGGTGGAGGTGCATTTGCACCGGGCGCTGCAGCTGCTGGACGAGGTGCTGCACACAATGCCACTGGCAGACCCTGGACCAGCTAACTGAGAGCGAAAAATACACAGCAAACACTCACCACACAGATACTGGACTCACTACAGTAAGCGTGCGAAGCGCATTACGTGCTACAGTGCGCTTCGCACTTTTATCAGTCGTTAGAATCCCAGTGGAAAAAACCACAGAAATTCACTACTCTAAAATTCATGTTTTTGAAAGATATTTCAGTGCATTTTATTGTTCTGTAGTGAAATGTTGCATTTCTTTTCAGGTGAATCTCACTAAAACATGTCTAGGTCATATTTCACTCCAGTATTAAAAAGTATATTTGCTTAAAGAGAATGAAGACTTTGTTTTGCATCACGACTAGGGTTGCAGAAGGGTGGAAAATTTCCAGAAACTTACCAAAAGTCTCTAAAAGAGACTGGAAATTTACCAAAAATGCTCTGCCCCTTTGCAACCCTAATTGTGATGTTATTTTTAATTCATCAAGCACATTTTTCCCACCACATTTTGAATAATTCCGAATTCCCGCCAGTGAAGTTTATATTATTATATTACTGTTTATTGTATAGTATATATTGTATATTATTCTGTATACTATATAATTATTTATGAACAAATTGAAAAAAAATGTTTTAATAAATTTAGTATAATTTAAGGGAGGTCAAATAAATTAAATATATATGAGATAACATTTGTACATTATTGTAGTATTTTTGAACATCATATTTAACAGAATAATGATGATATATTATATATCATGATTATTTTTAAAAAATACTTCAGTGAGAGTTGGGAAGAATATGCTTGGTTATCAAGAAAATAATGCTAAAATAAGTTTTATTTTCTTTTTACGGAATATAATTTTCTATTAGTTTTTCTTGATTTTATGGTGAAATATAACCTGGATATGTTCTTGATGGGATTCGTGAGATTCATCTGTTCAAATTAGATGTATATACCTTAGCGCTACAGGTCTACTAATGAATGCAAGTTTACACAGGGTTGATTGCAGATTAAGTTCAGGGAAATAGCTTTATTGTTCATATGCCTTTCTAGCTTTGCACATCATGCAGTTATACTAAGAATATTAGAGCCTAGTTTTGCAATACTGGTAGAAAAAGCTTCAAATCAGTCCTTGCGAGAATTTAATTTATGGGTCAATGTCTGAACGTAAAACAAAAGGCAAGTATAACCGCCGCTTTTGCAGTGGCCTTGGTTCCAGAAGTATTTTTTCCATTCATTCCCTCCAAAAGAGTTCTAAGCTACAAAATGAAAATCACAAAAAATATGCAATTGAATTTAAATGAGTTTGTATAGTACATATTTGAAGTTTATTGCAAAATATTTGTTCAAATACTGGAATCTCGGGAGAAAATGAATGTTGTTTTTACTTCTGGAGCCATGATCTATTACTCTCTGGTATCACACAAACACACAAAGACGACACAAATGAGGAAGAGACTGTTCAACCTCCATAAACTCAGAATATCTTGAGATCCACGGGTTTGGTAGCACTAAATGCCTCAGAGCAAATGTACGTGGTTGTGTTGGCGCTGGTCACTTCAGGAAGCGTTGGAAAGGACCAGCTGATGTAGATGCAAACCTGCCTCTGAGAGACAAACTGAAGCAGACAGAAAACAGGACAAACTGTCAAAACAAAAAACGCTCATCATCTCTGTGCTCGTGCTGTGTTCCTCTACATGTGGACCTCAACTCAGCTATGACGCGGCTTACTATCCAGGCATCTTATTAGTTAGACTTGCAATAGCCTTTCAGCTCCTTTATTTTCATACCAAAAAAAAAGAAGAAAAAAAAATTGTTCAGCTTTAAAATGGTGGTATATTAGTATTGTGACGCAGTTCGGTGTTTGTAACCAAATCATTTGCCATGTGGTGTAACTCACCAAAGCCAGATTACCTCATGATAATCAAGCATGAACCCAGAGGATTTTTCTTTATGCCAAAATGTGTCTGGAATCTTCTACTTTCTGGACGTCATGCTCACCTCATACTTTAACCAAAACAAAACAGGGCGTGTCTTGAACCGAATGTAGAGCCTTGATGCACCGACTGACCGATTTCAAACAACGGGTTTTTGCCAACACCAGTTACTCAGCTTTAGCATTTAATCTCAACCAGAAACTCACATCTGGATTGTGACCAAATTTCAGCCCCATACCACTACAACCTTTTGCAAACGGGTAGAACATCTAAACTTCAAACTTTAAGCAATGAACTTTATTGTTTTGCTGCCTTCTCAAATTGAAATGTCTATATTTTACTGTTCACTGACAGGAAATTATGCATATATTAAAAGACCCTTCGTTTTGGTTTATTTAATATGTACATCCAGTACAAATGCAACTGAAACCTAATAGTAAAAAGTGCAACTTTTACTTTTCATTATAGAATGTTAAAGTCAACATGAAATCAAGATTCATCCTGGTGACTTTCTTAACACGTGTTCCTGATCTCATTGTGCATGAAGACTGAAAATTCAGCTTTGACACCACAGGAATAAATTTCACTTTCAAACATGCTTGAATAGAAAACAGTTATTTTGAATTGTAAAAATATTTCAGGGGCTCCAGGGGCTAAAATGGTAATGGAAGAAAATATGAGATGGGAGGAACAATTATATTCTTGCGAAAGTTTTGTGCTCCACCTAGAAACTCTCACAAAACTTTTGCGATCTCGTAAAATATTTGCAATCTTTTGCACAACAATTTGGAAAATATTGCAATCTCTCTTAAAAAAAAAAAAGTGACATTTGTGACGTTACAACATTTGTCGCCTCTTATAAAACATGCAATCTCTCAAAATATTTGTGATCTCGTAAAACATTTGCGATCTCTTGTAAAAACAATTGTGTTTTCTCGCAAAAATGTGTAATCTCGTAAATATTTATGTTGCACAATATTTGCTGTTTCTCATAAATTTTGCAATATCTCTCAAAATATTTACGATCTTGTGATCTCGTAAATCATTTGCAATTTGTCACACATTCGCAAATTCATAAAACATGTTGCACAATATTTGTTGTTTGTCGTAAATTGTGCAATCTCTCTGAAAAATATTTGTGATCTTCTAAATCATTTGTGATTTGTGACATGTTTGCAACCTCTCGCACAGCATTTGCAAACTTGTAAAATATATGCGATGTCACACAATATTTGCCATCTCTCGCAAAATAATTGTGATCTCATAAAACAGTTGCGATCTGTTGCACAACATTTGTGGTTTCGCACAATATGGGCAATCTCATAAACTATTTGCAATCTCTCATAAAACAATTGCGGTTTCTTGCAAAACGTTTGCAATCTCTCCTTAAACATTTTCATTCTTTCACAAAAGTATTGCAATCTCATAAAACAATTGGATTTCTCACAAAAATTTGGGGTCTCATAAACATTTGCTATGCACCATATCTGTCACAGTACTGCAAAATATTACGTCTTGTAAATTTTTGCGATCTCGTAAAAAAACATTTGTGGTCTGTTGAACATTTGCAATGTGTTACACAACATTTGCGAATTTGTAAATCATTTGCGACATCAAAATAATGCTGTGTTGCACCATATTTGTCACACAATATTGCAAAATATTGTGTATCTCATAAATTGTGCAATCTCTCGCAAAATATAGTATATAATAATATTTCGTAAAACATAAGTGATCTTTTGTAAAACATCTGTGACCTCGTAAAATTTTTGTGATATCTTGCACAACATTTGCCATCTCTTGGTAATATTTGTGATCTCCCATAAAAAAAAATTGTGATCTCATAAAACATTTGTAAGGTCACATTACTTTTGTTGTCTTTCATAAAACGAGCATAAAATATTTGTATATATAATCTCATAAAAACAATTGCGTTTCTTGCAAAAATGTGCAATCTCATAAACATTTGCTATGTTGCACAATATTTGCTGTGCAGTCTCTTGCATAACATTTGTGATCTGTTTAACATTTGCAATGTCTTGCACAATAGTTTTTTGATCTTATAAATCATTTGCAATTTGTCACACAACATTTGCAAATTCATAAAACATCTCATAACATAATTATGATTTCTCACAAAAATTAGAAATCTCGTGCACAATATTTGCCGTCTCTCATAAATCATGCAGTCTCTTGCAAAATATTTGCGATCTCATAAAGCATCAGCAATCTCTTGTAACACATTTGCGATGTCACAATTTTTGCTGTCTCTTAAAACATTTGCAGTCTCATAAATATTTGCAATCTCATAAAACATTTCTTGTAAAACATTTGCAATCTCTCGCACAACATTTGCAATCGTGTAAATCGTTTGTGATTTGTGACACGTTTGCGACCTCTCGCACAGCATTTGCAATCTCGTAAAATATTTGCAATCTCTTGTAAAACATTTGCGATGTCACACAATATTTGCCATCTCTCGCAAAATAATTGTGATCTCATAAAACATTTGAGATCTCTCACACAACATTGGCAATCTCATAAAATATTTGCAATTTCTTACATTTGCCACCTCTCATTAAACATTTTTGTTCTCAAAAGTATTGCGTTCCTCAGAGAAACTTTGCATTCTCTCAGAACATTCGCTTTGCTTTTTTCTCCAAAAATACTTTGCATTCGCTCCCAAGCATATGCAATGTCAAAATATTTGCGATCTCGTAAAACATTTGCAATTTGTCACACAACAGTTGCAGTCTCGTAAAATATTTGCAATCTCTTGCACAACAATTGCGATCTCGTAAATCATTTGCGATTTGTGACGCGTTTGCAAATTCTCGGACATCTCCTGGAAAACTTTTGCGATGTCAAACGTAAAACGTGCAATCTCTCGCAACATAATTGTGATCTCATAAAACATTTGCGATCTGTCGCACAACATCATTTTTTTTTCGCAATTTTTTTTTAATATTTGCAATCTCTCGTAAAACATTTGTGATGTCACACAAAATTTGCCATCTCATAAAATGTGCAATCTCTCAAAAAATATTTGCACTCTCATAAAACATTTACGATCTGTCTTGCAACATTTACAATCTTGTAAAATATTTTCAAACTCATAAAATAATTGTGATTTCTCGCAAAACATTTGCGATCTCTCGTTAAACATTGTTCCATAGTGTTCCACAGAGAAACTCCCATTCTCAAATATTTGCATTGTAGTATTGCAATCCCTTAGTATTGCATTTTTCTCCCACCTCGTATTATTTCCATCACAAAAGTCGCAAAAATTTGGGAGAGAATGCAAAAGCATTTCTCCTATCAGCATATCCCTATAGGGCCTCCATAGTTTTTACTGCATTTTTGATCAAATAAATGCAGATTTCTTTTAAAAACATTACCATCCCCAAACTTTTGAACAACATTGAATACGACGCCCATTCTTACTGCAGAAAAATGTTGCATTACAAGAGAAAATGCTTTGCAAATGCCATTTCATGTTGACTTTAATCACATCCTCGTTATTTTCAGTGCTCGAAAGTATTATTTGTCACAACTTAAGCAAAACTATTCAGTAGAGGATTGTATGATGTTCTGCATTCCCAGTATTTTTTCCATAGTAATAATCTTTGTGCCTTTCCTTTGTGCTCCTTTGTTCATAGACAGATTCTGCAGTTACTAAAAAGCCCTTCCTAGTTGTTCTCACGTTGATTATGAACATCGCAAACCTATTGGTCTAAAATGCTCCAGTAGTTTAAAGCAATGAAGTACGTCAGGGATGTTTCAGTCGTCTTACAGTCGTGTTTTCAGGTTTCGTTTTGACCCCACATTTGTAAATTGGGCGACGCAAAAGATGCAAACTCTTCACCTGCAGGGTTGTTCACATCGGCTCAGGTCACGTTGAGAATTACGAGCCTTTCGGGAATTTATCGTAAAGCATAATGCCTTGTTTTCTTTCTTTTCCTTGACCGTCGGTTGCTATAAAACATGAAATTTAGATGTCAGGTATACTCATTGTTTGAATGAGTGCCTTTGTGCTGTACTTCATCGGATACGTGTTACATATACATACACTGCAGATTAAATGCTAATTACAGTAAAGCTGTAGTTTTAATACAGATTTCAAAGGCACTTTGCAATGTACGCAGTCAGTGTTGAGTTATCTTGAAACCAGTATGCTATCTTGAGGTCATTTTGGGTGAAACAGATTTAAGCTCTCGCATTACACATCAGATACACACCGCGGTGGTGTAAAAACATATTTGTTGTATTTAAAGATAGAAACCTTTATAAAATAGACATAGGCGGTCTAAATGTCATTAGCAACTTCAGTGCATAGCTTGCTTAGACTTACAGGTATGATTCCAAACATTTCATCGGTTTTTGCCAATATTACATGGTTCTGCCATTTTATGGTTTATTTAGCCTTAAAAAATGAAAACGTATTACAATCGAGCCCACGTGTCATCGTGACAGACGTACAGTTACTATTTCCATTGTAGGGTAACTTCACTTTACTTCTCCCTCGTTAGCTACTGTGTTCTGCACTGTAATTTAGATTTTCATTCACTGTATCAAAGGTTTAGAAATTACTTTTTGTTCAAGTCCAAAGGATGACTTTTTTTTTCTCAAATATGTGGCCTAGCCCCTTGTTACACTTTAGAACGTGTGTGTTTTCACTGATGGACGCATACTGTGTTGTGTAAGGATACTACGTGATGAAAACCAACATGTGTGTCAGTAACATGACAATCACCCAACTGGAAGTCAGATCAACAGCATTCCATATATGAAAACTATTTCTTACAAGTATTTATCAGTATGTTATCCAGTGTGAATATATTTGAATTGACTATTTTATTGATATTGTCATTTCAATTCTTGTTGTTATTATAATTATTCTATTGTTAAAGGACATTCTGCTCCTGTATGTTGACTGTACACCAAAGTAAAAAAAAAAAATCATTTTGATACAGATATGTTTTGTGATGTGTTTCTTTGTGTCAAATGATGCTCATACACAGTATATATTAATGTAAGTGTAGCGTTATTCACTTATAGAAAATCTAGAATATCAGAGCATTTAAAAGTTTTAGACGCTTTAAAATGTTTTAAAAAATCCTTATCCTAATCACAAACAGCTGGAATAGACATGGTAATTCATTAAAAGTTCATATTTATATAAATGAAACATGACACACACACACACACACACACATATATATATATATATATATATATTTTTTTTTTTTCATAAACAGCTGGAGAAGACATAAATTCATTCATTAATAAAAAATTTCACATTTTTATGTAAATCATATAAAATGATGAAATATAATAATTATCATTTTATTTTTAAATTGAATTATTATTAAAAATGCTTTACTTAAAGATAATCAAAACAGCTGGAAAAGACATTGAAATTCGTTGATTAGTAAAAAAAAAATATTTTATATAAATAAATTAAAAAAAAACATTTGTATATATTTTATTTTTCAGTTTAATTATTAATAATAAAATTTATATAATATAAATAAAAGTAATCACAAACAGTTGGAAACGACATCTAAATTAATTAATTAGTAAAAAATATGTATATAAATAAAATATGATATATTAAAAACTATTAAAAAACATTTGTAACAATTAGTATATATTTTTTAAATATAAAAATAAATTAATAATAATACCAATAAAACAAATAATGCATATATAAATAATATATGATAACATCATTTTATTTAATTATTATTAATAGTGATAAAGTACTTATATAAATGAAATGTATATAAAAACAATTAGTATTTTTTTTTCAGTTTAATAATAATAATAATAATTCTAATAATCACTCATAAATAAAAATGATCACAAACAGCTGGAGAAGACAGAAATTGATTAGTAATAATTAGTGAAAAAATATGTATATTTATAAAATATGATATCAAAAACAATTAACACATTTTATTTAAAAACGTAATTATTATTAGTGAAAAAGTTCATTCTTGTATAAATAAGAGATATATATATATATATATTATTTTTAAATGTAATAATAATAATATAAATAACAGCAATAACAGTAATCACAAAAGGAAATTGATTAATTAGTGAAAAAGTTTATATTTATATAATATTACATAAATATTTAGCTTTATACAATAAAATAATTTGTATGTTCATTTTAATTTTAAATGTCTTCTATTAAATCTTATATAAATAATTCATCTATTTACAAATTAAATATTTGATTATTTATATCTAATGTAAAATGAAATATACTTTGTATATAAAAAAAATGTATATAAAAATAGACTAGAGTGTAAGAATAGCATATGTCGTGTGACACTTCAGTTTCATACAGTGCTCTGTTTGTTCCCCATTATGGACTGTAGGGGGAGCTGAAGGGTTTGTATATTATTTTAGGTCGACTCGGCGCTGCATCCGCCCTGAGCATCACCACCATCATCATCACCCTCGCATCTGGAGCGGAGGAGGAGGTGGAGGAGGCGGGAGCGCGGGCGCGTCACCGAGCGCATCCTTAAGGAGCGCGCAGGCACAGAAGAAAACATCCTACAGCTCGGCCACCCATTCAGCTGGAGGATCGGCCTGGAGAAATTCATGGAAATAAAATAGAAATTCATTCCCTTTGCTTTTTATTTTTTGTTTTCTGATCACAGCCAAGCAATCGGACTTCAAAATGGCTGAGATGACCAATTTAAAACCAACCTATGGTAAGTCAATGTCTATATATATATTTACGTAATGATACAGGCTTTTACTGAAGCTCTATAGAAACGGCGATTAGGCGGTATCGCCAGTTTAATTTACTCGATGGTTTTTAATTAATCTCTGGATCAAATTTTAGATCAATGGTATTATTATTATTTATTTTCTCATTAAATATTCTGAGCAATATTTTTTCTCGCAGTATGTTTATTATTTAGGCCATTTTATATTAGTTTATATTGTATTATATCGCGTTTTAGTAAGTTAGGACAGGACATAATTGATTATAAAAATAGATAAATAGAAAATCGTAATATTCAGCAATGAAGTGTTTGCGTAAGTGTAAAGTGCAGCACCGGAAATACGCACACGAAGCCTGCGATTCACCTGACAGACGCATGAAGTGTGTTTATCTGCGCACATGCGTTGTCGTACGATGATGTATGTCATTTAAAAAAGTCTCACGGGAGGAATAAATGTAATTCGTATAAAAAAGATCAACTAAACTCTCGCATTGTTGTGGCACTGCGTGCATGACGTCATGTCTGTTGAGTGCTCGGGCATCAGCTGGAGCGGCTCGCGTCCTGCTGCTTTAATTACCACATAAATATTCGTATATAATGCATTATAACGATATTCATAATGCCATATAATCTGTATAGTGATTTTATCTTTTCATAAATAATCGTAACCACTGTCAGTTTATAGTTATAGCCTTCATTACTAGCCTTTTCCACAGTAAACAGTATAATGAACACGTTATGATCATATATTGCTATATATTTACTAGTAGCCTATTATATGCTAATATATTATAGCTGTGGTGACAAAGGGTGTATTATAAGATACCATAAATGAAATATCTGTATTTGTCATCACTGTTTTGTCATTGAGATCATAAATGATTTTAACAGGACTGAATGGGTATGATATGATTCTTAGCTGTCAAAAACACCACTCGTTTGGGTAATAAAAAAAAATTAATAGCAAAAATGTCAGTGTTCATTTTAACAAATGCTGTTGCCCTAGTAGCCTACTCATTGTAATTGTACAATATTAAATTATGTAAAAATATACTGTAAATAATGGACTTGCCAGAAAATATTGCTTTAGATGATTTAGTAAAAAATAAAACAATCTCATTCATTTCAAATCCAAGTTCATTATTATAACCAGTATAAGTTGTTCAGATTCATTAGCCGTTTTGTTTTTGTCTTTATGGGGATTATGTCATGCGCCAGGGGAGGTGGACAGTTTTGACGCGTTTCCTGGTGGATGGGACGCGTGTGATGTAGTTTGGGTCAGGTATTTTAGGAACACGTCTGAGGCATCTTGGATCACAACTTGGCGCGTGGGAGTTGCCTAGAGACAGAATCAGCAGCAGGATGTGCATTCGAGAGGAAAATAACCAGAACCAGTTCAGCCAGATAAACAGAGATTTAGGATTAAGGAAGCCATGAAAGAAATAAAACCCTTTGCTCCTTTAGTATTACAAGTTTCCAGTGATTTGTCGATTTGCTCTTAAAGCTAAAATGCTGTTTGATGTGACATAACAGTAGAAAATCAGAACGTGTTGGATGTGCATGTACAGTTATGTGAAGTGGGATTTTGGACAATAAGATTTAACACCATAGAAATAGGTAGAAGATAGAAGCAGCTAAAAAAATTGTATAGTGTGCTTAATTGTACTAAATGTGCACTTGTAGTGCACTTCAGATCTTCAATGTATACAGTATTTTTAAAACTGTACTTGTGTTACTAATGACTATGTTCCATCAACACACTTAAAGGGGTCATCGAATGCAAACTTCACTTGTACATGTTGTTTAAACATTAATGTGTGTTGGCAGTGTATGTACAAATCTACCCTATAATGATAAAAATCCATGCAGTGGTTTTTAATGAATCTGTAAAAATAATATCCCCTTTTTCAAATCGAGCCGTTCTCAGATGCCTGTCAGTGTGGCGTCACACCCACAGAGGCCGCTCCCGCGATAGTTGATTGACATGAGCGTCTCACCTCAGACCCGCCTTAAATCAGCTGTAACAGTCCGACCTCCATTGTTTCGATGCCGGAGCAGGGATGTAAGTTAGACAAGAATATCTCAGATTGAGCGATTGAGGTGTTGTGTTGCTGGATGTAATAATGAACATAGTGGTCGTCATTTACTCCCGACATCTGAGCTGCTGAAGACGCAATGGATTACATTTGTTTGTGAAGGGAATGCGGCTCCTGATCTACATAAATGCGTCTTTGTTCGCACAAATCATTCGTGATCCAGCTTCACCTTCACCAGGGTTTTTTTTTTTAAACTCTGCAATCACCTTTCCTAACAACGTGCTAGTTAGCAAGTTTTGCGGCTAAACGCGCTAAATGTGGCTGAAGTAAACAATCTCTTAGAGCAGCAATGAAAAGAGAGGGGCGGGGCAACCAGAGCTCATTTGCATTTAAAAGAACAATCCCTCAGAATGGGATGATTTTTGCAGAGCTGATTTTGACAAGGAAAAAAGGGTGTTGTTTTACACAACCATTGAGAATTTTTAACCAAAGTATAGTATAGACTTTTCATTAAGACCCTAAAGACTTGGGAACTTGTGGAAAATGGGCATCCGATGACCCCTTTAAGTGCACTTTCTAATAAAGTCAAATTAAATGATCAAAATTTTACTTTAAAGAACCAATTTGCAATATCAAGCATGAAAATGAGCTGCTAAAAATAGCTGGATATGGATGAAACCGGAAGCCAGACCCATAAAATGTACAAGTAAGGTGGATAAATTTCAACTAAATCATATAATCAGTAGTTTGATTTATATTTACACTGTAAAGCCACACCTACACTGAAATATCATTGGTGCAAAATCCCACTTCCGCATAACTGTATATTACACAGATATTCTGATTTTGTTGCCCCATGTAGAATTTTTGCTTTCAGTGTGAAAAGACCATTTACGGCTGGTTAAGGGTGTAAATTATTAAAAATGGCGAACCAAGAACCTGGTTTCTGAATTGTGTCAGATTAAATCTGTATCAATGTTAACCAAATGTCAAGTCCTCTCAAATAATAGCAGTGCCTTCATTGATTGAGCCGAGAATCGATTGACTTTGCAGGACGTCGTTTTTATGAGCAAAACAGGGTCAAGAAAATGCTTTCAGGACGGAAGGAGACCAGGTCAAGTCTCAAACGTCAATAGTAGCTTTCTTTTGATTGTTTAATGGAGATTTACTGTCTGATTGGGATTATTAATGCTGGCGGCAGAAGATAGGGCGAAATGAGTCTGATCTAAAATGACATAATTCTATTGGTAAAATTCAGAAGTGATTATCTTAGAATTTCGTAATACACTATAACCTGTGCAGTAAAAAAACAACATTTTTGGGGCTTTGTAAATAACACAACGATTGTTGAAGCATCTTTACAAGAAAATAGTTCAGCATTTGTACTTTAAAATTTCATGTTTATTTCACTGTTACACTTGATTAAAACAAATTTCACTCAGAAATTGGTAGTACATTTCACAAACAATTACATAGAAAAAAGAAGCAACATAGTAAATTAAACATGAAATTTTGAAGTAGAAAAACTGAAATAATATTTTCTATTACCGTACACTGATATCCTGCAGTTATTACCTTAAAGAGTTATCACTATTGCTTAGTTTTATTTGTGTAACTTAGTCTTTTTAAGTTGATTCTGTGTTGTTAAATTAAATTATTCAAAACTATTCTTCTATCAAATATGTAAATAATAATTTACACATGAAGCACATTTTTAGGTTAACATTTTTAGACAGAGCTAACCAATTTAGTAACCAGTTTAGTTGTGTGTGTGTTTATTTTATTTTACTTTGTTTTGTTTTATTGGTAACACTTTACAATAAGGTAACATTTGTTAACAGTAATGTATTAACTAGCATGAACAAACAAGTAACAATACATTTATTACACTATTTATTAATCCTTAATGTTAGTTATAAAAATACAGTTGTTCATTGTAAGTTCACAGTAAATTAACTAATGTTAACAAACACAACTTGTGATTTTATTAATGCATTGGTAAATGTTGAAATTAACATTAAGATTAAAAAATCCTGTAGAAGAATTGATCATTCTTAGTTAATGTTAACTAATATAGTTAGTTAACTATTGTTAACTAATGAATCTAATGATTTCTTTTTTTTTATGATATATGTTAAATTGCATTGATTTGGTTTTATTCTAATTTCATTTGTATATTTATTATTGTGTTTTTTCCTTTTGCATTTTTTTAATAGCTCGAAATAAATAAATAAATAAATAAATAAATAAAGTTAAGAAAAGGTTAAAACCTTATTGTAGTGTTACTATTTTATTTTACTTATTTTTTATTTTATTTTATTTCTTTGAACTGTTAGCAATTAAAACATCTTTTTCCAACTCTTTTTACTGCAGAGTAAAAATAATTAATAATTCAATTCAAGTTGTTTTTGAAGATGAAGAGGCTTTGAAGTGAAGTTCTAGCCTTGACTATATTTGATCTCAGCTTATCACACATATCTGCAAAGTGTATATGTCTTGTACTCTCTCTTTCTCTCTCTCGTGTGTGTGTGTGTGTGTGTAGAGGGTGTGTGAAGCTGCAGTGATTGAACAATGGTTTGATTTATGCGTGTGACTGGTGTCAGAGTGACACGTCTTCTCTGTCCCTGCTGAAATCCAGCACACAGCGTCTCTCTACAACACGACTGCGGCTGATCCTCATTCTCACGCTGCTGCTACTGACACATTACCACTGACAGCCGATACGGAGCGGGAACCGTCCTGACATGGCAGCTAACTAAACCCTTTTGTGATCCTGCTGATCGCAGAGCAAAAGTGCGGGTGGCGTGTGAGCGAAAACAAAAGAACGAGAGTCTAGCGGTGCTGAGCATCATTATTCACACCTGTCCACACCGTGATCCTCTGTTCGTAACCTCATCGTTTTCCCATTCGGCTTTCTCATAATTTCTACTCATCACAAATTCCACCCTTTTAAAAACTCAGCGGTGACTACAGACAATGGGCTCATTTCTCATTTGTGGGCCATTTTGTCCAGCTTATTAATCATGTTCGCCCACACGCGTACACACTCATGCTCGGCTCACGGTTGTGTGTCTGGAGCACATTATGGAGTGTGTCATAATCAGAGGCGTGTTTGGCGTAGATAATGTATTGGTTTTTTGAGAAATGAGCCTGCGGACGTATATTAATATCTGTCGAGAGGACCACCGAACATTCTGGAGCATTAAAAGACGTCTCATTTACAATTCAAATGTAATGATAAAAACAGAAGTGATGTTCGCGTGTGCAGAGGTTGCTGTCACTATGTGTTCTGAGTTATTTTAGTGTGTTGCTAGGGTGCTTTGGGTCAAGTCTGGTTTTTGACCAATTAGAGATCAGATATTCTGGCTTTGTGTATTAAAAAAAAAAAAAATTATTACAGTGCAAACCAAAATTAATATTTTCAGGCACTTAAAGTTAATTGTAATCGTACGAGAATGTCTTAAAGCTTACATTTATATTACCGTAAATGTAATTGAGGGCGATTTTTGACCTAATTAAAGGGGACATCGGATGCAAAATTTATTTTTACATGGTGTTTGCATACTATTTTTAATTGCCAAAAAACCTAAACACACTGTAAAAAACAATTTGTTGAGTCAACTTAAAATAATTTGTTACCAGTCTGCCTTAACATTTTAAGTTCAGTCAACTCAAAAAAGTTTAGTTAACTTGAAATGTTAAGCTGTACTAAGTGACAACTTAGATATTTGAGTTGATTCAACTTAACATTTTAAGGCAGCTGTGTAACAAGCCCAGCTTTTAAGTTTAACAAACCAAATTTTTTGTTTAGTCAACACAAATATCTAACACCATGTCCTAGCTACACGTGACGTGACAGGATTCCAGCAACAAGCAATTTGGGTGTCCACACCAGACGCAATGCGACAGGAAATTTATGAGCTAATTGATAAATATTAAACCTTTTAAACATAATTAAAACTATATTATGACTGATATCAAATTTGTTATGGAATACACTTTGCGCCATATTTGTTATGGAACTCAATGCGCATTTACGCATTGAGTTCGCAGTTTTAAGCCTCTATGTTTGCTTTAATTTATTTTCAAGAGCTGAAGTGAACGGTCTATTGTTGCTTTCAGTATGGCTATAAATGTCATGCAATATGATATTCAAACTCTCATTAGACACTTTTAACACTGAATAAAGCACATAATAAGCACCTGAGATTATCACTGTCATAGTTTGTATGTTATTGTTCCAGCCGCAATGTCGAGGAAATAGAAACAATTTCGAAATTAGAAAATTTCCCGTGTCAAAAACTCATTTTAACATGGAAAAGATAGCTTTTATCGTGTGTCGCAGTGTCACGTTGTGTGTAGTTAGGACACAGTGTAAGTTGTCACTTAGTGCAACTTAACATTTCAAGTTGACTAAACTGAACTTAAAAGTTTAAGGCAGCAGGGTAACAAATTATTTTAAGTTGACTCAAATTGTGTTTTTTTTATAGTGCAGTTTCAAGTATCATGCTGTTTTTATTTTCTGAGCAGTATGATGTCATATTGCTCAGGCCCCGCCCACGGCCACTTATGGACTGTCCCATATTAGCATATTTCGACCCACCCTTTCTGGCAGTTGTACACTGTCCGCCATTTGCTCCATGCTCGAGCAGCTGTAGCAACAGCGTCTTGTAAGCAATGCAGGTGTTTTGTATTTGGATGTAAAAGTGAACATAAGAGTATTCGTTTTCTCCCGACATCAGAGCCACTGAGGATGCAGGGGATTAGTTTTGTTTTTGATGGTGACACACCACCGAATACACAAAAAATGGAGAGGCACGGGGTGAGCAGAGCTCATTATCAGATAAAGAGCCAAGACCGAAAGGGCTCACTGTGAACAGAGCTGATTTTGACATGGTAAAAAGGGTGTTGTTTTACACGACCATTGAGGAATTTTACCCAAAGTATATATGATATTCAGACTCTCATTAGACATTTTTAACGTTGAATAAAGCACATAATCAGCACCTGAGATTATCACTGTCATAGTTTGTATGTTGTTGTTCCAGCCTTGATGTCGCGGAAATAGAAACCATTTCTAAATTAAAAATTTAGCGTGTCGTGGCTAGTTAGGACAAAAACTCAGATTAACATGGAAAAGATACCTTTTATCGTGTGTCTCGGAGTCACGTTGTGTGTAGTTAGGACACGGTGTTAGTTGTCACTTAGTGCAACTTAACATTTCCAGTTGACTAAACTTATTTGAGTTGACTGACCTTAAAATTTTAAGGCAGCAAGGTAACAAATTATTTTAAGTTGACTCTTTGACTTTTTTGTTTTTTTTTATAGTGCAGCTACAATTATCATGCCGTTTTTATTTTCTGAGCAGTATGATGTCATATTGCTCAGGCCCCGCCCACGGCCGCTTATGGACTGTCCCATATTAGCATATTTCCACTCTCAGCCAGTTGTACGCTGTCCACCATTCGCTCCGTGCTCGAGCAGCTGTAGCGACAACGTCTCGTAAGCAATGCAGGTGTTTTGTATTTGGATGTAAAAGTGAACATTACAGTCTTCATTTTCTCCCGACATCAGAGCCACTGAGGATGAAGTGGATTAGTTTTGTTTTTGATGGTGACACGCCACCGAATACACAAAAAATGGAAGAGCCCCGGGGTGAGCAGAGCTCATTATCATTTAAAGAGGCATGCACTTGAAACAACTAGCTGTTAACAGAGCTGTTTTTGATGAGGTAAAAAGTGTGGTGTTTTACATGTCCATTGAGGAATTTTAACCAAAGTATGTTACAGACATTTCATGAAGACCCTAAACAATCAGTACAACTGAAAAGTAAGCACACTTGATTTGAGGTCTCATTCATGCTCAATCCATAATTATAAGTATGAGCAATAGGCTTAGCATCCATCGCTAATAGTTATTCAGAGGTCATTTAGATACTTGTTTCCTTGTTAATACCATGTCAGATTTCAGCTAGAATACTGACACTAATTTATCATTTATAAAGCAATTAACAGAGCGGGAGCTGAGTGTATCAGCTGGCAAAATTATTTTTTCCCTTCTCTTGGTCTCTCAGAGGGGTCGTTTCTAAGCAACAGAAGCAGCTGGCTTTTAAACATGCAGCCAAAAGTGACATCATCGGATTCAGAGTCCCTCTGGGGGTCGTATAGTGTCCAGTTGAGTCGGGGAGGGTCTGGCCTTTGTGTGGACTGAAGCAGGGCGGGGTCGACCGAAGCTGGGGGAAAAAGAGATAAAAGAGGGAAAAACAGAAAGCCAGAATAATTTCGGTAAAATGTCAGGAAATATAAAGCCAGCGGGGTCGAAATCAGGGTCAGACATTTCAGAATAGTATTAAACGGCTGTGCTAGCAGATACAGTCACTTTACAGAAACGTGACAGATTTCTTTCTTTTGAGTTCGGTATCAGAGATGCTGCTTTCAATCTGGAGTTGTCTCTCTGTTCTTTTTAATCTAGCGCTCCCTCTCGCCCTTTCTTCTCCATTTGTAACAGGGTATCTTTATATAATATATCCTTCTGCCTGTTCATTCTTTCTTTCTCATATCTTTGTCTCTTATTATCAGACTCCGTGCTGATCATTCCACAAAATGTCTGGATGTTTCTCACTACTCTCAGTGCAGAACAGGATTGTGGTACCTGAAATGTTAATGTTAATGTTTAATGCATGCATCAGCATTACTATTGCTCATTCTTTAGGGATTTTAATTATACTGAAGTACTGAGACTCTCAAATCAAATTCATGCATATTGAGGAGAGGTGTGATATTGTTTCGTGCCATACACGTTTTGATAAAATGCATGAAAAAATCACACATTCTTACACTGAAGCAGAGACCCAAGTCATTGTGGAAAAGTGCACTTAATTGTATTGAATGTGCTTTTTTGTGTGCTTAAAATCTTAAAAGTATATTTGTAATAAATATCGCTGCAAGCAGCAAATTACCAGGGTTCAATCGCTTTAAGGGATTTAAACACGTATGAAAAAAGACATTATTTAGAAAGCCTGTAACCACCTAAATCAGTGATTTAATTTAAGTATTAAAATAAAAAGTATGTTTTTTAACAGTTATGACTGTTATAGCGCCAGTTGTGGTCTAATCTCCTTTAAACTTTGCATGCTTGTTTAGAATCACCTGTCGCATGTGCTCAGCAGGTTTTTGCGTTTTGTGTTTTCCTTTAGGCTTTATTGGAGTTTGGGTAAATTTGGACAAGCCCCTTTTCTAAATGACTCCGTTATAGCTTCCCAAAGGGTAAATTTCAACATTTTTTGATAATTATTCACCTAGAGAGTCCAGAGAATTGTACTGTAGTTTTTTCGAGATGAAAAACCTAGGACTAGTTCACAAAAGTAGATTTTTTTTACATCTTCTCAATCATTTAACAAACGATTTGATTGACAGGAGTGATTCTAGAGTTTTTTTGAGAGAAACAGATGTCCTTATAGACACTTGTGACACTTTGGAGCAAGACCGTGCACAGCAATTCTCATGTTGATAGGACAAATGGTTGCATAGTTATAGCCATTTTTATGCTTTTCCCTCTTATAGCGCCACAAAGTGGCAAGCCTCTATGATTTTTCCCCTGTGACCTCAGATTGAGCTCTTACATAAGTGTTCTGAGTTTGGTGAAGATATCTCATTCCGTTTAGGAGTTATAGGCATTTTACTAAAAGTAGCCCCGCCCTTTTCAAACGTTTTGGCGTCCCTTTGCAACAATGAGACGAAAGTTCAACTCTTTTTGATAGTTACTGATATTCACCTTTCAGAGAATCTTTTTGCACTGGTTTGGTTCCAATAGGGTGAAAAACCTAAGACTATTTGGCAAAAGTAGATTTAAAAAAAAATCCAAAATAGCTGAAAATGTTTCCAGGCTCATGATCGAATTGCATGCGTTTTGTCCAGCGTGAGCCAAGGATTTCAACGACATAAGACACACTCTTAAAAATAAAGGTGCTGTAAAAGGTTTTTCACAGTGATGCCATAGAACAGGGGTGCTCAACCCTGTTCCTGGAGATCTACCTTCCTGCAGAGTTCAGCTCCAACCCTGATCAAACACTAATTAGGATCTGAAGGAGCACTTGATAATTACAGACAGGTGTGTTTGATCAGGGTTGGAACTAAACTCTGCAGGAAGGTCGATCTCCAGGAACAGGGTTGGGCACCCCTGCCATAGAAGAACCATTTTTGGTTCCACAAAGAGCCATTCAGTCAAAGTCTCTTTAAAGAACCATCTCTTTCTTACCTTTTTAGAATCTGAAGAACCTTCTTTTGCCACAAAGAACCTTTTGTGAAACAGAAAGGTTGTTCAGATGTTAAAGGTTCTTTATAGAACCATTTAAACAAAAAAGGTTCTTCTATGGCACCGCTATGCGCTTGAACCCCTAATAAACTGTACTTGCAGATAATATAATATTAATGAAATAAAAGAACACTTAAAGACACATTTTCGTAACTGTCTCTTAACACACTTAAATACACTTGCATATAATGTCAAATTAAAAGTTTTCCATGAGTAACCATCTCTCATTAACTAACAGCATAAATGAAATGTTTTATTGCATTAATTTAATTGAGGTCTCAGTAAACCTGTAGGGTCTTGCATGAGTCACTCTTGAGTGGTCGACGAGCTGCAGTAATTTCTCTCAGATTGAGTCCTGCAGAGCATTACTGACGTTTTACATTAAAGCAACTAAATTTGCTGTCAGAAATGTAGTTAATGCTGTGTGTGTCTGTGTGGAGCAAATGATTGTGTATGATTGTATAGTTCACCCAAAAATGAAAATTATGTCATTAATTACTCACATCCTCGTTTCAAACCCGTAAGACCTTCCTTTATCTTCAGAACACAAATTAAGATTAAGGTTTCTGACTCTCTATAGACCATTCCACGCAACTGACAAGTTCAAGATCTAGAAAGGTAGTAAGTAACAATGGTTCAGGGTCAGAAAACTCTCGGATTTCATCAAAAATATCTTAATTTGTGTTCTGAAGATGAAAAGGTCTTACGGGTTTGGAACAACATGAGGGTAAGTATTTAATGACAGGATTTTCATTTTGGGTAACTATCCCACTTTTTAATGTAGTAAACAGACAAAAGTCTAATATATAGCCTAGTGAAAAGGCATTTTGTAGAAATTGAGACAAGTACATCTGAGGTAATTTGTGTTTGCATGTAATAGCTGAACACTGTTCAATTATTATTATTTTTTTTGTGGGCAAAAAACCCCAAAACATGTGACCTGAAATTTTGTGCCCGTTTTGCAGCGAGTTCAATATGGTCACAAAAGATTCACCATATTGACCAACAGAAAGCTGCTTGGTTTGAAAGTGACTTCTGTGCTTCACACATCATTACAATATTAACAACAGACAATGGATATTTTTGTCCACACAATTTAAGGGATTTACACACAATTACACACAAAAGTGTGTAATTTAAAAACAGTACTTACACTTGTAAAAATATTACTTGAATATAAGAGCACTTAAGTGTAACTGAGATTCTTTCATGACTGTTTCTTAACACACTTAAGTACACTAATCATTGTTTTATTCACCTTTTATCATGTTTTAAAATAGTAGTTATTTTGATGTGTTGATTAGCATAATAAAGCACAGGTAAAGTACTGAGTAATAAAAGTAATGATAATTTTAACTGTAATGTGTTGCTTGATATTGCATTTAAAGTTAATATATTTTAAATGTATAAAATTGCAATGTCATCATTACAAATGTATAATATTTATATACAAATGTAAATAAAACATATTTTAGTTATAGTCATAAATGCTTGACAATAAAAGTAATTATGAAATTACATATAAAGATTCACTTTAGCCCTATTTAAAGGGATAGTTCACCTAAAAATGTCATTGCAAAAAAGTAATTTACTCATCCTCAAGTTGTTCTAAGGCTGTCTGAGTTTCTATCTTCTGTTGAACATGAAAGAAGATATTTTGAAGAATGTTTATAACCAAACAGTTGACGGTAGCCATTCACTTCCATAGTATTTTCTTCCACGCTACGAAAGGGGGACCGTCAACTGTGTGTTTACAAGCAATCTTATATAAAATGAAACTCAGATTGAGGATGAGTAAATGATGACAATTTTCATTTTTGGCCAAACTGTTCCTTTAAATTGGGCCAACAGTGCATTCTTAGTTTCTTAAAGTGCATTTAACATAAATTTAAACTGTAACATATTTTCATTACATAGTAATAACATGCAATTAAGTATCCAAAAACTTGAAACCTAAGTATATTCTTTTAAAGTATATTATTTCAGTAATAAGTACTTGTTTTAAAGTAATGCTAAAGAGTATGTCTTGGTATTTACAGCCATTTTGATTTATCATGTGCTATTTCTGAATGTGGCCTGGTAATTATAACTTCGCATTTGTGTAGTTTATTTTATCATTTTTTTAAATTACAAAGAGCACATTTGACTGTGTTATTTGGTGACATACCGTTTCAGTAAATTACATTTTCAGTAGGAAGTGTTTTTGGTGGCTTGTCTCCCTAGACGGTGTTGTTGTGTGTTGTTGCTCAGGCATGTGGTTGCTTTCTGTGTTCCCATTGGCTGGCGTTTCCTTAAGGAGGCTGTTGTGCGGGGCAGGAGAGCACATCCTGTTCTCATCAGCTCACTGAAGCCGGGCCCGACTCACAATTCCAGTCAGCTCTGACTGCCATGAGCAAAGAAAGGGACCTGGTGTTGCCACGGCGACCTGAGCACTTCACCACCCCGGGCCTTGGAGTTCGGAGTTTGGCGAGAGGAACGAAGAGATGAGAGAAGTGGAGGGGAGGAGGAGAGGGGCCAAGAAAGAAGGGTGTGAAATGAATTTAACAAAAAGAGAATAGGGAAGAGTGTCAAGTCAGTAAATGGAGAAATGAAAGAGGATGAGACAGAAAGCGAATGACAAAGAAAATGGAGCCAGTGGAATCCAGTCTATCAAAGAAAGCACTTTTAAACACTGAACCTACCAGTGAGTTTTTTGTAAAAAGTCAACATGAAATGCTCCAGCTCTAAAACAATTTCCATTTTCTGATGATGTCATCAAGGCCGTGCAAGCTAATTGGTTGATCAATTGCTAAATAGCTATTTAAGTGTTGTTTTAGGTTAATGTTGTAAGTAATGTCACATTTTAAGGGTTCATCGGATGCAAAACGCACTTTTACATGTTGTTTGAACATAAATGTGTGTTGGCAGTGTGTGCGCAACCACCCTATTATGATAAAAATCCACCCAGTGGTATTTTTTTTTATCTTTATAAGTAATATCCCCTTTTTCAAATCAAGCCATTTTCAGCATCTTGTCTGTGTGACATCACAAAAACCCAGGCCACTCCCACGATAGTTGATTGACACGGCCGTCTTACCTTAGACCCGCCCTGATTGAGCTGAGTGAGCTGTGAACTGTCCTCCATTGTTTCGACTCCAGTGTAAGGGAAGACAAGAATGTCTCCGATTGAGCAATTAAGGTGTTCTGATGTGAGATGTAGTAATGATCATAGCAGTCGTCATTTACTCCCGACATCTGAGCCGCTGAAGACGCAGAGGATTAACGTTACTTTTGTTTTTGAAGGAAATGCACCCTGCAGTCTACATTAATGCATCTTTGTTCACGCAAATCATTCGTGATGCAGCTTCACCTACAGCAGAAGTGAGTATAAGGGGTTTTTATGCAACTTTGCAAATTGCTTTTGTTAATAATTGGCTAGTTAGCAAGTTTAAATGCAGCTGAAGGAAACATTACAGCTCGTCACCCCACAGAAGAGAGGGGCGGGGTGAGCAGAGCTCATTAGCATTTAAAGGCAAATGCAACAAAACTGGCTTGTTCTGAACAGGGCTGATTTTGACAAGGTAAAAGGGTGTTTTTTTTACATACCAAAGTAATGTTATAGACTTCTCATTAAGACCCTAACGCAGGGGTGCCCAACCCTGTTCCTGGAGATCTACCTTCCTGCAGAGTTTAGTTCCAACCCTGATCAAACACACCTGTCTGTAATTATCAAGTGCTCCTTCAGATCCTAATTAGTTGGTTCAGGTGTGTTTGATCAGGGTTGGAGCTGAACTCTGTAGGAACGTAGGTCTCCAGGAACAGCTTTGAGCACCCCTGCCCTAACATTTCATATCAGCGTGTGGGAAATTGGCATCCCATTAAATATTCTTTAAAATTGTAAATGCAGTCACTATTAACTGATATTTGGAACTTTTTAATTTTCGTAGCAGTTGTAAACCTTCATATATTTGCCAACAAGCATCGGAATTAGGAATTTTATTTTGACAAACACACAGTAGCTCCCTTTCTTCTTCTTTACTGTCTTTTTTAACAATTTTGTCTGATAATAGAACAATGCTTCTGTTACGGAGCGATCGAGACATGAAGCGGGCGGATCCATATGCAAGCTTTTATTGAGAAAAGACATGGTCATACATAGGCAGGGTCAACACCAGCAAACAGATACAAACAGGGCAAGACGAAAGAGTAATCCAGTGACAGTTTTATTTGATTAAAAAAGGGATTGTTTTATGTAATATTCCAATTTTCGCAACTTTGGATAGAAACCCAGCTACTGTAGATCTAGACTAAATGTGAACATGCATTTACTAATCTCACTTGTACAGAAACAGAACTTCAATATTCAGTATTCCTCTAAATAAAAAAAAATGAAATGCAAACTCAGAATATGATTCAAACCTGCAATAATTAAATGTTAAATAACACAATATCTTATGTATTTAATCCCATTTTATTAACCTGTGTCATTGTTGCTGACTTTCGATGATCTAATTCAACCAGACTAAAAGCAAAAATGACTTTAGATAAATATTTAGATAAATATTACATTTGTTTATTTATTTATTTATTAGAGAACCTTTTTATATTAAAAACAAACAAGAAAGCCCAGTCCAGATGAGAAAAAGTAACTCATTTAGTTACTTTTTAAGTACTGTAATGGATTACTTTTAAAAGTAACTTTCCCCAACACTGTTAATTACAGTCTTTAAAGGGGTCATCGGATGCATGTTGTTTGAACATTAACGTGTGTTGGCAGTGTATGTACACAACTACCCTATAATGATAAAAATCCATGCAGTGTTTTTTAATTAATCTGTAAAAATAATATCCCCTTTTTCAAATCGAGCCATTCTCAGATGTCTGTCGGTGTGGCGTCACACCAACAGAGGCTGCTTCCACGATAGTTGATTGACATGAGCATCTTACCTCAGACCCACCCTAAATCAGCTGTAACAGTCCGACCTCCATTGTTTCGATGCCGGAGCAGGGATGTAAGTTAGACCAGAATATCTCTGATTGAGCGATTGAGGTGTTGTGTTGCTGGATGTAATAATGAACACACTTACAGCAGAAGTGAGTATAAGGGTTTTTTTATGAATCTCTGCAATCACCTTTCCTAATAACTTGCTAGTTAGAAAGTTTAGCGGCTAAACGCGACTAAATGTGGCTAAAATAAACAGGCTCGTCACTCCACAGAGAGAAGAGAGGGGCGGGGCGAGCAGAGCTCATTAACATTTAAAGCAGCCTCGACCAGAATGGGATGATTTTTGCAGAGCTCATTTTGCCCTACCGTTTTACACTACCATTGAGAATTTTTAACCAAAGTATATTATAGACTTTTCATTAAGACCCTAAAGAATCATATCAACTTGTGGAAAATGAGCATCCAATGACCCCTTTAAATTAAACAAAGTGATATTATATAAATTTCCCACAGACAACGGCTATTGTCCAAACAAGTTATTGTGAAACGCCCACTTTTTATGAACCAGTTCCCGATGAATAAAATCAACATAAATTTCCTAGCTGAATATCCTGTTTCACTCACGGATACATTACGTTATTAAAATAAACAGGTTGTGAATGTCTCATGTTGTCCTGAAGTCATATGTCGTGCCCTCCGGACATTAGCGTGTTTCCACGGCTGTTATTAAAGGTGTTTGGGCAGAGGGAACCCACAGTGTGATGTTTCCTAATTGAATGCCCTGCAGCGTGGGGCAAAAGCAGCACCTGCCAGCTCCGGTTAAGCTTGTTATGGTCTGTTGCTGACATTTGAATGTTTTGGGGGAGTTGTTTTAATGAGCCAGTTATGACAATAAGTCATAAATAAATAAGCAGATTCAGTCGGCACTGTCAGTTTTGCCTCCTTTAATGAAACAGAAGAGACGTCTGTGTGTGAAGATTGGGTTTGTGTGAAAAGTAAATGCACCAGTCAGGTGAATGTTATGGCTGGATCCTCTCATGGACTGCAGTGAAGAACCCATGATCATAAATATAACTGCTGCACTCAGCATCTGCCCCATTAGCTCGCAAATGGCTGTGGAACAAGCAAACAGTCATGAATTAAACAGGAAAGAATCCAAGCTGCAGCCAAGAGCAAAAATGATCCTGCAATACCCAGAAAATAGTTTTTCATTACCATGGATAATTTCAATATCTAGAAAGCTCATTTTTTAATTTGAGTGCACCTTTTCTCCCTCACAAACACGTTCTGTAATTATACTCCATAAATCTCTTTTTTCATATAGCCTACATGTTTTTGCCTTTGCCTGAACTGACCTGAAGCGCTACTGCTGTTTTTTTTTTGTTTTTTTTTCCTGTGTTCTCTCTTGTTTCTCTCTGTTCTGCATCTAACTAGGTCAGTCTCTTACCTCAGTTTGAGGCCACCGGTGGCCATATTTGTTGTTCTGTTTAATTCACTTTGAGGCCAGATGTTTTTCTCTGGAAACCTCATCCAATTCTTCATCACCCACAGCTCTCTGTGAATGTGGGTCACAATCTAAACTAAACTATAATGAGTTATGAAGAAAATGAAGTGTGCACAGTATTTAGTTACAAATTTTGAAGGCAAAGTGTGTCATTTTTTATGCAAAAATACTTTCTGCTTAATATGCAAAGATTCTGCATGAAATTACTTTATGTGGTTTGGTAATGTTATTCATTCATGTTAAAATTGTTCATGTTTTCTGCATATTTACTTGTGTAAAATCTTCATGACATACATTTAGACAAAAGAAAACATAAAAATCAGCAACAAATTCAAATAATTTCTATAATAGCATGTCCAAAATATATATTAAAAGCACAAACAACACATTACGGTACGCAAACACAAAAATTAAAACAGTGGCTTTCAACTTTTCCCAAGGTCAAGGATATTTATTTAGTAACTTGATCGCTTGCAGTATGAATGATCGCTTTGCTCCGTTTCTGCAATATTCTGGCATCTTTAACCTGCAGCCTGAGGGAAGAAACTGTCGTTCTGAAATGAGTGGGTGCCTGCAAACTGCAAAATGTTTCTGTGCTTTGCTGTGAGATCTAGTTTTATGTATTTGTTCAAGGTCAAACAAGGCAGTTTGCTGTGGTATATTGTAGATTGTTTTCTTACCTTGAATAATGACAAGTTTCTAGTCAAAGTCAAATCTCAAATTCCATGTGGTAATAGTTTAATAATAAGCCTTTACACATGCCAATTCCATGCCTTTTTAGCAATTTCCCTTGTTTATTACATCATGTTTATCTAAAAGAAGATTTATAATGTTTTACAGTTTATTAATACCATTCACATTGACATTACCATCAAGGTGGTAAGTAAGTGGCCGATTGGCTTAAAAAATAAACAATGAACAGCATTTATGTTTTTTTTTTTTTTGTAAATATCCATTCAATATTTTGTTGTCTGTATAGTATAAGTATATCTGCATATACCTTTACCTTTAGCATCAGTTACACTTTATTTAGCAAAATGTCACAAGAATGTTTTTTTTTGTGTGTGTGTGTGCTATTTTTGTCTGATCCTCCATGTTAAGTAACACAACATTAAATGATCATGACAATCATGAGTGTCAAAAGACTTTTTGTTTTGAACAGTGTCGTTCTATTAAAAAAATATACACTTTTAGACTCAAACATGTCATTAATCTCTAATCTGGTGTCCAAGTAAAGTCTTAAGACACTTACTTTATTTGCATTTGTGAATCCACAGTCCCTTCTGAAAAATAAGGATGCTTAATTGTATTGAATGTGCACTTATAGTCTTAATCGTAAAAGTATATTTTTATAAAACTGTACTTGCAGATAATATAATATTAAAGAAATAAAACGCCACTTATGTGTACTTGAAAAGAAACACTTTCGTGATTGTACCTTAGCCAAATATGTTTTAAAATATTTTAATAACCATTTGTCATTAAAGAAGTACAGTTATTTTGATTTGTTAACTAACATACTAAATCACAAAGTGTTTTAATACTACTATATTTTGAAAATTAAAATTGAGTATGAAATAAAAATACTATTATTTTATAGTACACTTAAAAATACAATGCAAATATTTACTTTTTATTATTATTATTATTAATTTTTAACATTTTAAACCTAAAATCAGCAAGCTTTTATTTTGGCAGGTTGCCGGCAAGTATATGTGACCCTGGACCACAAAACTAGTCTTAAGTAGTACGGTATATTTATAGAAAATCTTTTATGCCAAAAATCATTAGGATATTAAGTAAAGATCATGATCCATTAAGATATTTTGTAAATTTCCTGCCGTAAATATATCGAAACTTAATTTTTGATTAGTAATATGCATTGCTAAGAACTTCATTTGTACAATTTCAATGGAGATTTTCTTAGTATTTTGATTTTTTTGCACCCTCAGATTCCAGATTTTCAAATAGTCGTATCTCGGCCAAATATTGTCCTATCATAACAAACCGTACATCAATAGAAAACTTATTTATTCAGCTTTCAGACAATGTATACTCTTATTCTTACTTTTAAAAAAAATGACCCTTATGACTGGTTTTATGGTCCATGGTCACATATGTGCTGTCAGTTTTAGTGCTGCCAAGGGAAGCGTGTCAGTGAATGAAAGTCAGTGTTGCCAAGTCTGCAGTTTTCCTACAGAACTGGGCTACTGTAACACTGATGTCTATGAGTTGAAGCAACCCCAATAACATGACACTTAGCCCCTGGTATGCGAAGTTTACCAGAGAAACCTGGCAAAAAATGTGTGTTTTACCCCCTGGAATGCAATTTTACTGCAGGATCCCCTCCGAAATGCGATTGGGCTAATTTTGGGCTAGTTTTGAGTAGCAATTAGGTGGGTTTTGTCGTGAAAACCTGGCAACCCTGTGTCTCAGTTTTGCGTACTGCTCTGAAATCGGCAATGCATAGCCTAGATTTATGCTTTCGATTTGAATGGAAATCTTGTACAGTATTAGTTGGTTGATCTAAAATGGTGATTGTGCAATAACAGCAGTCAGCCATGTCGGTATGCAAATGAGCAGTCTGAACTTATTTACCTGGCAAATTTTTTATTTGGTCAGGCATGCACAGCAACACTTATGTGCATCCACATACAAGTTTCAGTATAAATTACATTAATTTATATTTTAGTTTACAATAAAGGCTTGTTGATATAAATGCTGATTGCTAAAGTGTACTTTTTCCACAGGAAGTGATTTAATGTTCTGTCTTTGTCTCTTTCAGATGTGTCCCCAGTGCTTGCGGGTTTTCTGGGCGCGGGGGTCTTGGTCGTCTCCGTGACGGTAGCTGTTTTCCTTTGGACGTGCTGTCAGCGGCGATATCGTCAAATGACAGGTGCGTACAAGCTGACCAGTGGCCCCTATGACCCACCCGTGGACCCCCCCTACAAGTTCATCCACATGCTCAAAGGCATCAGCATCTACCCAGAGACCCTCAGCAACAGCAAGAAGATCGTACGGGTGGGCCGGCGCTCAGGATCAGGCTCCTTGTTGAGAGAATGGGGTCGTGGGTCCCGAAACGGCGATGCGCTACTAGTGGATGCGGATCCTGAAGGTGGCACCCCGCATCTACAGATGAACCACCTGGTACCACCTATGGGACCTCCCAGACTGGAGAGGGCGCTGCCTATCCGGGCCGACTACTGCTGTATGGAGAGCAGCTCGGGAAGCAGCAGCGAAGCACCCAGTAAGACGGCGTCGCCCCACAGTCTTGACTCCCCCGCTTTGGGCACACTCAGTTTGGCCATCGACTACAACTTCCCCAAGAAGGCCCTCGTCGTGACTATCGTGGGAGCGCAGGGGCTCCCAGCGGTGGACGAACAGGCGGGCAGCTCCGACCCGTATGTGAAGATGACCATCCTGCCCGAGAAGAAGCACCGGGTGAAGACGCGTGTCCTGAGGAAGACTCTGGAGCCCGTGTTCGACGAGACGTTCACCTTCTACGGCATCCCATACAGCTCGTTGCCCGAGCTCACGCTGCACTTCTTGGTGCTCAGCTTTGATCGCTTTGCACGGGATGATGTCATCGGGGAGGCGGTGGTGCCGTTGGAGGGTGTGGATCCCAGCACGGGACGGGCGCACATCACTCAGCAAATTAGCAAGAGGAACACACAGGTGAGTGTTTCTTGACCTTGCAGACGATTGTGGGACGTCTTAGGTGTTTCTGATCTTTAGTGATGCACCGAAATTAAAGCTCTGGGCCTAAACTGTAAATCCAGTATTTGTTCAGCCGAAAATTGAAATCAAAAATTACATTTCATTTAGTAATTAATTAATCAAATGTATTTAATAATCTGTACAAATAAAAAATAATGAAGACAACAGGTTAAGTAAAAATATATTAGTATGAATATGTAATATTCTCCTCTTTAGAGTTATTTTCTAATTGACAAACTGACAATGTTTATAGTCACTGACATTGTTTACAAGCTGACATTATTGTTTCAAGCTATTTAACTGACATCTTTCCGCTGTTGAAACATTGACAGAACAAATACATGAGACATGAAACATTTCAGTTCATTGAACAGTTTCTTTCAACACCCTCTGATGTTCATTCATGTTTATTTTGTGCTGTAACTAGTAGTAAAGAGAAAGAGATGATCAGTTGAATTAGCTGTTAATGTACTCACATTCAGTCCATGCAAGATGTAGGTGTCTTTTTTCTTCAGTAGAACAATAAAGAAGATCTTTAGCTGAAATTGTGGTGATTGGTGATTCATAAAATGCAAATCAACAGCTACCGTCACTTTTAAAGTCAAAAAAGTATATATAGGCAATACAAAATAATACCCGTGGCTCCTGACGACATATTTAGGTTTTATGAAGCAAAACAATCAGTATGTGCAAGAAACTGAACATTATTTACAACAGTATTACATGTAATCCAGAGTCTCAGGCAAATGGTCCGGAGTGTTGTTTGGTTTGTGAACGAATAATTTTTTTGAATCAGTTCTTTTTGTTGAACTAGTTGAGCCACTTCACCTAATCGGACTTAACCATCTAAAACTGATTGGGGCTTGAACAGCACAGATCTACAAGTTACTCAATCAAAACTCACTTTAGGACGCCTGACAGTCACAGTACACATATAAAAAAGCAAAAAATGTAAAAAAACAATTAAAAAAAAACCTTAAGATAACCTGTAGGAAAAACACACATACTCACACACACACACACACACACGTCTTAAGCATGCAGAAAAATGTAAGTTGATTTATTTTTTATTATTATTATTATTATTTTGTAATTGTGCCTTTGAACGATTACATAATTGTGGCATCTGTAATTGTAATCACAATTACAAATTCGATTAATTGTGCAGCCCTACGTCATTGTATGATTACGTAAACTAATCAGTTATTTGAACCAGTTTATTGAAACAAACTGTCTGAAAGAACCAGTTTGCGGAAAAGAATCTGATTTACCCATTTTGCTGAGGTTTACTGGTAATACTGGCTTACTGGTAATAATGTTTCAAATAATGTTCACTTTATTGTTTGGCTTCATAAGACCTCAGTATATCGTCAGGAGCCAGAGGTATTAATTGTGTGTTCCTCGATACACTTTTATTTTATTCTCAAAAACATGCAGCCGCTGAATTGCACTTAATGAATCACCAAGGACCACCGTTTCTGCTAAAATCTTCTTTACTGTGTCACTAGAAAAAAAAAAAAAAAAAAGTCACCTTCAAACTTGAATGGCCTGAGCATGAATAAATTAATAGCTAATTTTTAGGTGAATTATCCCTTTAAAGAGCACTAAAAAGATGGTTATTGTTTCATAATGAAATTGACAAATTTGAAAGCTGAAACATTGTTAAAGGAACACTCCACTTTTTTTGAAAATAGGCTCTTGTCCAACTCCCCTAGAGTTAAACAGTTGAGTTTTACTGTTTTCGAATCCATTCAGCCGATCTCCGGGTCTGGCAGTAGCACTTTTAGCATAGCTTAGCATAGATCATTGAATCCGATTAGACTGTTAGCATCTCGCTCAAAATATTATATATGACCATATATAATGACGATATTTTTCCTATTTAAAAGTTGACTGACGGAAATTGAAAAGTTACGATTTTCTAGGCTAATATGGCTAGGAACTATACTCTCATTCCGGCGTAATAATCAAGGAACTTTGCTGCCGTACCACAGGTGCAGCAGGCACAATGATATTACACAGTGCCTGAAAGTGACCGGCACTAAGTTTGTGTAGATGCAGAGATGCAGCCGGCAGAGCTGACTGCTGCGTAATATCATTGCACCTGCTGCACCTGTGGTACGGCAGCAAAGTTCCTTGATTATTACGCAGAAATGAGAGTGTAGTTCCTAGCCATATCAGCCTAGAAAATCACAACTTTTAATTTTTCATCCGTCTTTGTACACAATGTAACTACAGAAGAGTCGAGTTAGGAAAAATATTGAAAATCTTTGGTCATTTTTGAGCGAGATGCTAACGGTCTAATCAGATTCAATGATCTATACTAAGCTATGCTAAAAGTGCTACCGCCAGACCTGGCTGTCGGCTGAATGGATTAGAAAACGGTAAAACTCTACCGTTTAACTCTAGGAGAGTAGGAAAATGAGCCTATTTTTTAATAATTGGAGTGTTCCTTTAAATATCATAAGTAACAAAGCACAAAGCATATGATTTTTTGGATGCGATGCACGCTATAAATAATGTTTATTGATTTTTGTTTACGCATCAGCTGAAAACAGCAAAGACAGAAGATTGATCTTGAGATTTAAAGGGATAGTTCACCCAAAAATGAAAAATCTGTCATTAATTACTCACCCTCATGTTGTTCCCAACCCGTAAGACCTATGTTTGTGTTCAGAGCACAAATTAACATATTTCTGATAAAATCTAAGAGCTTTCTTGACCCTCTATAGACAGCAAGGGTCCTACCACGTTCTAGGTCCAGAAAGGTACCAAGAACATTGACAAAATAGTCCATTTGACATCAGTGGTTCAACTGCAATTTTATGAAGTTACTAGAATAGTCAGCACCATTTTGGAGAGTATCACAACGCATGCGTGTGCTTTGATGTGCACATAAACAACGCATGCATCACTATGCATTTTGGTGCATCACTATGGTCTTTATAAAAACAACTTACATCATTGGTAAATGTGAAAACATCAGTATTGGGTGTTGCTGGGCCTGTGAACGGCATCATATTCCTCGCCTGACACAGCGATCGTTAAACTTAATCATTCCCATGAGATGCCGCTCGAACCTTTATGGATCTCCCGAGATGTTTTACGGTTAGCAGCAGCCCTTGTGTGCGAAAGGCTTCCTACGGTTTCTCTACACACAAACCTGATGTAGGAAATCAGGTGAAAGAAAAGATTTTGAGCTCTTTGCCCCAGGTTAAGCGTCGCTGTGATTAATACAAGCAGTTTGAGAGTGGCAGCACTGGCATGAGTTCCAACTCAGTGAAGCTATCATCCCACAGCTTTTCTCGAGAACGAGTCACAGAGGTGCTGGTTTTATTGTGTTGACATTTTGAACCTTTTTTGGCATTTGAGATGATGTATGAGCTTTAAACTTGTGACTTTTAAGACCTTTGCAGCTGCGTGTAACTGTGAGACTACAATAATAATAAAGCAACAATAATATACTTTATAAGAACCACTCAGAACAATGTAGCACATAGCATTGCCTTTTCAATTTCTTAGCATTGTGGCAGTGCTTTTTGCATGCACAAACATCAATCATATTTTCTTCTGAAATCATCCTGTTTCAGTTTATAGATGTTATATAATGTAAATGTATACCGTATTATTGCACATATATTTGCATGTATGAGCTTGGCTTTATTGGTGGTGAGAGCGTCTATTGATCCACGAGCCATTAAAGCGGCATTATTTGCAGACAGAGAGTGTAGTCATAAAGGCAAATGACTGCAGGAGGGACATCCATCAGTACAACAATCTGGAAACTAGTGCTTATACTTATATCATTAGCTATGATACCAATACACAAAATTGTTATTCTTCAGTAATTCAGTTTATGAAAATGATTAATACGTTCTACACTTCTGTAGTTTCTTATGGCCATTTAAAACTGATACTGATGTTATTGATACTTTTATTGATGGGAAATGCGACTCCTGTAACCATTTTTGACTGCAGAATAAAATAGCTTTGTGACACACCAATTTGCAATATCAAGCAGCAAAACGAGCTGTTTTTCACAGCTAAAAATAGCTGGACGCAAATGAGTCCGGAAGCCACACCCATAAAATTTACAAATGGCCTCGCCCACGCTTACGGGAAGAAATAAGTGGATACTTCAACATTTTTTGTCTAAAAAACATAAAAGATAAATAGTAAAAATCCACTCATATACTGTATATCTGGTGTGAAGATCCACGTCCAAAGTTCAGTTAACACAGTTTCTAATATTCCTAAAATATAATATAAAATCGTTCAAATGTGACAGTAAACACATTATACTAGTGATGTTTAAACGATTAAAAAAAAATTAACGTATTAATCGCACATTTTTTTCTGAAATGAATCACGATTAATCCTACCTGACATTAAAGTTTTTAATTATACTTAATATTGCAATCATTTCACATTAAAGCTTCAAAATAATGTAGAAACAACATAAAAAGTATATTTTTAATATCTGTTTAATGTCATCTTTTTTATGACTGAAGGCAGGTATCACTGATTACAACTGATGTCTCTGAATTGTTTTCCTAATATTTAATCATTGACTATAACCATTCAACATTACAGTATAATTGAGAGCTATCACTTTAACATTTATTAGACTTTAAAAAATAACTTCTAATTCAAGTGAACTTCAAAACAATCTTTAAATAAACCCATTATAATAAAGACCCTTCAGCAAGAAAATATAGCCTTTTAAATTTAATTTTTAAATTTGTAACTAATTTAATAAAGTTATCAAACACTAAATTATATAAAAATCTAAATTATATAAAGATAAAGCTTAAAACTACAAAAGTTATTGATTTCCTTTTTAACTCTTGTGTCACCTTTTGGACATTTTTGTCCATTTCAGTTTTGTTTATTTGTTTTTTTTTTTTATCATTTTGTCTGTGTTATTGCCAGCTGCATACATTTTGGCACAGGTGTGTATTTTTATTGGAATTGTATTATTTCACCCCATTTCCTTTAATAAATCTATTTTGCACTAGGTACAAAAAATAGTTCCTCTCAGGACCTTAAAAACAAAAATGTCTCCATTAATCACAGTGCCATTTAACTGTAAAATTATGTAATTTTTTTTACAATTTTTTACCAGATGGTGCCATTTTTTTTTAGATTTGGCCAGTAAAGCAAATATGCTTTATTTCTATTTTATGCTTCTGCATATTATAGAGCCAACTGGATAAATAATGCAGCTATAATTGTGTGGGTGTGTTGGTATAGATGTCAGAGTGTGGTTTGTATGCGTGTTATAAAAAAAAAAAAAATGTGTGTGTGTTTGTAATATTTGAGAGAGAAAAACTCTACTGCAAATCACAAATCCAACCACTGTGTGCACCAGCGGAGTTTTGCTGGCATCTAATGGGGAAAATTTGGTACTGTCCTCAAACAAAATCTTCCTGAAAGCTAATTTTTTCAGATATCAACCTCAAATTTGGAACACAACTTGTTTAGATTTATGGCTTTGATTTTCTAGCAGGTTTAGAGTTCAACATATTTCATAAAATATATATTTTATATAAAATATTGTTCATAAAGAATTTTCATAAACTTAAAGTTCTCCTATTATGCCTTTTCAAATATTACCTTTCATGCAGTGTGTCATGTAGCTGTATGTGAACATAAACTATCTGCAAATTGCGAAACCAACAGTGCACGATAGATAAAGTAAAAAAAAAAAAAGAGTCAGCTCACAATCGCCTGAACGAGTCATCAGGAATTTGAATCTTATTCTGTTACGGCCATATGTCACGACTAATTATTCGAACTGCTTTGCACAAGTCGTTTACGAATCATCTAGAAATTAGGTAAAATTAAATCTATTTTTGGAGAAAACTAAGGTGTTTTTTGACCTTGCATACATGTAAACCTGTTTTAGGAGACGCATAAAACAATATTAGCAACCTTTAAAATGGCATAATAAGAGCACTTTAAACTTCTATAACTTTTTTTTTTATTTCAATAATAATCTGAAAAAAAAATAATAATCGCCTGCGTTAACGCGCTAATTTTGACACCACTAATTTATACACATTTATAATATTCTAGTTTTCACAAGACAGATAGCAGGTGTAAAAGAGGCCTTGGTAAACACCCATTGAAATAGAGAAAGAAAGCAAGGTTGAGTTATGATCAAGGCTTTGCATCTATTTGCTCTCAAACACAAGCTGAACACTGTAAAAGTTGTTGCATAACAAGTAATCATACCCTAATACGCTGCTGTATTTCCATCAAAACAGGAACAATAGCATTACAAGCGATGTTCATAATCTCATTCTCGCTGGCGGCAGGAAATCTTTAGTGCTCGAATGCAAATAAGTGTTTGAGCTTGCTTTCCCGCTTATGCATGGCTTTGTAAATCATAATATGCAGAGTAAGCTTGTTCAAATCAGAGAACTTCCTGTCTGCTTTATACTACTCTTCTGTAGAGAGAGTGTCTTAAATTGAATCAGTGCCTATGGCTCTACAAGACAGGAGCATTAGGGTGTTGGCTGGGAGTGGTGGACAATCGATTCAGCCAAGAGAGAGACAGACAGGGAGAGGGAGGAGAGAGGATTATGGGAGAGAAGGAAGGAGAAAAAGCTCAGGAAACAGATGGGGTGCAGTCGGTGTGGCGAGAGAGACTGGTAAAGAGAGAGATGGGTGATTATGAAGAGTGAGTGACATACTGCGGCAGCGCCATACTCGTTACGCTTGCTTGTAGCTCTTCCTTAAGAACATTTTTATGGAAGATAAAATGAATGTGTGTGGAATAAGAGTAGCCTTGTTAATGAGGTTCAGCTGAGGCGAAGGCAGGATGATCTCATTTATATTGGTAGGGATCTGTATTAAAATGTACATTTTTGTACTTCTGAATAGATACTTAAATGTACAATATCGATGCACTGGCGGCATAATCCATCACGCATCTTTAGAGATGTACAACAAATTCTCAAGTTTACTTCTCAAGTTTATTATCTCCGAATCTCGTAAATTACGGAGAAGCATTAACTGGGTAACAATTTTTAATAGCTCATTTATTTACACATTACATCCGGGCATTTGCACTCTTTGCATGGGTAAATTGGATTATCATGGTGTAACATTAACATGTGCATCTTTATAAATCTATATTAAGATGCACATGCACAATAATTCTCATTATTAACTAATTAACTATGCTTTTTGCATTAACAAAATTTGCTGCTTATTAATAGTTAGTAAGGTAGTTGTTAAGTTTAGGTATAGGGTAGGGTTTAGTGATTTAAAATATGGTCATGCAGCATAAGGCATTAATATGTGCTTTATAAGTACTAATAAACAGCTAATATGCATACTAATAAGCAACTAGTTAAGAGCGAATCAGTCTCTGAACTGAAGTGTTACCCGATATTTTATTAAGAAAATCACAAACACTTCCAGACATTACACATTAAAATGTAGGCTGTTTTAAGTCCATGTTTAGCTCCAGGATGCCTCTTAATGTAAGTTGCCATGGTGATAACCAGGAACAGGACTGGAATCTCTACTCTCAAAGAAGAGAAAAACAAGAGATGGCAAGAGAAAAAAATAAGAAGCAAAGTCGTTTCATGTGGTGTGCAAGAAGCCACAGAGAAAAACATATTTACATGTATTCATTTAAGTAGATAATTTTGTAGAATGGGACTGGAGAATAACAAAGGGGATTAGGAATCCAGCATTATTAGCAGTCACAAAAAATGCATAAATTGGCATTATTTTTCTTTTTCAGTATGTATTTTTGTCTTGATGTGCTGTAAAAATGTCTAAACATTCCTTAGACAAGATACATTTACCTGAGAATCAAAATTGCATGAGGCAATTTTTGGATTCTTGTTCCACCATTGAGGGACATTGAAAGTTCAACACTATACTTAGCAACTATAGAAAGCACATGAAGATTTAATGAGGTCTGTATTAAGGCAGTTTATATTTATCTGTTGCTAACCTACTTGTCGTTACATTCTGGCATTATTTTACTCTTGGCATTTATTTACATTGTATAGCTGTGTCATCACAATTAGTTGTTAACACTGCTTTTACTATTCTGGGGCAGGGCTTCATAACCAATGGTTAAAAGTCCTATGAAGAGTTGGGTTAAAAGTCACCTTAAGCTGTTTTAGCTGGCTGTTGCTCAAGGTTTCAGTACTCATAGGTATTTGCAGAGGCACAGTTAGAAATAAATGTCCTATGGGAGTTGAACCATGGCTTGCAGAGGCGTCAACACTGCTTTTGTCCTCTTCTCTTATGACATTGGACAGGTGCCTTTGATTATTTCACCCTCCTTACCCTCATGACCATATGATCACCATTGCCCTGGGAGAATTGACAGGTGCGCAGATGGCTCACCATTGCAGTTCTCCTTCAAACTTGTCCATCTGGAGAATAACTGGCAATATAATGTCCCGTGTGAGTAGGACAGACTCTGGTGTAAATGGAGTGAATGCTCTCTCCTCCTCTATGGTCCATTTCACTGTCCAGGAGATAAAATAGGTGTTCTTCCAGCACCCCAGGTGGATAATAACTTCACCCAGGTAGTCTGAGTTACATCATATGGGACAGGGAATGTATCCCATGCGTACCAAAAGGAAATGGCCTGCACTGCCAATGCTTTGGGAGTTTTGACAGACCCTGACTTTGCTAAATGCCAGAAGGCACCTGACAATATTTGTGAAGACTTGACACAAGCTGTGCATCCTACAGTCATCCTTTTGTTCCTCTTGGATAGGGATGTCCAAACCTGGTTTGGCTACAAAACTTTGGTTACAACCTTGTCTTAACATACCTGGCAGAAAGTTTCTAGTAATTACCTTGGTTCAGGTGTGTTTGATTTAGTTAGAGCTAAACTATAGGATTGGAACAGGACATTGGCTGTCCAGGAGCTGGATTGGACACCCCTGTTTTTGGCCAAAGACACTCCAGAGATTTCCAAAAACAAGGTAGACAACATATACATTAGGCTTTGTCCCAAAAACCAGGGGTGCCAGAGAACACAATTTTCCTGTGTTGCAACACTTCCACAGCTTTTATCTAATAACTTGCAAACCTGACCTTGTCCCAGGATCAGAGATACAGTTAGGTCTCATAATACTCTGACACTGAGTTGGCTGTGATGACAGTACTTGGTAGTACTTGAGACAGGACTGTGTCTCAAGCCCAAGCTTATGACCGTATTTTCATGGTGTCCTGCAGAGTTTAGCTCCAGTCCTAATTAAACACACCTGAACCAGCTAATCAAAGTCTTACTAGGCATAGTAGAAACTTCCAGGAAGGTGTGTTGAGGCAAGTTGGAGCTAAACTCTACAGGACACCGGCCCTCCAGGACTGAGATTGGACACCCCTGCCTTTAAACTGTCTAAGGAGTTCACACGCTCTTCAGGTCCCAAGTCTTGACTCTGACTGGACTCTCTTCATGTCTTAAATATTACTCTCAGTCTACTCAGGTCTTGACCTGGACTCGAAAATAGCTGGTCTCAACTGCAACAGTATGTGATGGGTATTGTTCCCCTTGTTGCTACTGCTTTAGAAAGCCTAGATGATTGTGCCAGGCTTACCTTACTTTTGGACAGAGTCTGAAAGGACTGTGTATCATGAAGCACTGGGGTAATCCTTTTACATCAGTGCTGTGATCACTTACAGCAGGGGTGTCCAAACTCAGTCCTGGAGGGCAACTGTCCTGCAGAGTTTAGTTTCAACCCCAATTAAACACACCTGAATCAGCTAATCAAGATCTTCTAGGCATTTCCAGGTGTGTTGAAGCAAGTTGGAGCTAAACTCTGCATAACAGTGGCCCTCCAGGAGCAAGTTTGGACACCCTGCCCTAAAAGGAAAGCTTTTTTTTAACTGAGGAGCTCACACTCTCTTAGGGTCTCAAGTCTAGACTCGGACTTGACTCTTTTCTGGTCTCAAATATTACTCTTAGTCTACTCAGGTCTCGACCTGGACTCAAGTCAAAATAGCTGGTCTTAACTGCAACACTAGGTGATGGGTGTTGTTCCCTTTGTTGCTAATGCTATAAGGAGGCATGGTTGTGCCAGGCTTCCCTTACTTTTGGACAGAATCTGAAAGGGCTGAGTATCATGAGCCACTGGGGCAATCCTTTTACATCAGTGCTGTGATCACTTACAGCAGGGGTGTCCAAACTCCGTCATGGAGGGCCACTGTCCTGCACCCTAATTAAACACACCTGAACCAGCTAAACAAGGTCTTACTAAGCATACTAGAAACTTTCAGGCAGGTGTGTTGAAACAAGTTGGAGCTAAACTCTGCAGGACACCGGCCCTCCAGGACTGAGTTTAGACACCCCTGCCCTAAAATGAAAGCTTAGTTAAACTGTCTGAAGAGTTCTCATGCTCTTCAGGTCTCAGATATTACTCTGACTCAGTCTAACCTGGACTCAACTCAAAATAGCTTGTCTCGACTGCAGCACTAATTGATGGGTATTGTTCCCCTTATTGCTTATTGCAGAATTTAGCCCCACCCCTAATTAAACACACCTTAACCAGCTAATCAAGGTCTTACTAGGCATTCCAGAAACTTCCAGGCAGGTGATTAGGGTTGAAGCTAAACTCTGCAGGACAGTGGCCCTCCAGGGCTGAGTTTGGACACCCTTTACTTACAGGATAGCTAAGGGCTGGGCAGCTTTGGTCCTGGAGGGCCACCCTAATCAAACACACCTGCATGTAGCATCTACTGATCTTGAATACAATGATTAGCTTGTTCAGGTTATTGATTAGGGTTGGAGCTAAACTCTACAGGACAGTGGCCCTCCAGGACTGAAGTTGTGCAGCCCTGGGGTAGCTCATCATCTTGTCCTTTGTCATTCGTCTGATAGACTTTTTGCATATGCTTATAAACATCTGTGTCCTATTTCTTGTATTCAATTTCTGTTCTGTTTCTCCATAGTGTGAAAGTCGTGGTGAGTTGCTGGTCTCGCTATCCTACCAGCCTGTTACTCACAGGCTTAATGTGGTAGTCCTTAAGGCCAAACACCTGCCAACCATGGACATCACTGGCCTATCAGGCAGTAAGTACACACCATACATACACACAAACATACAGATATTCAAATTCTCCTGTTTATGACGCCAAAAACTTGACAAATTCTTATGTCTTTATTTCCCTTCTCCTCCTACAGACCCTTATGTTAAAGTGAACGTCTTCTACGGCCGCAAGCGCATAGCCAAGAAGAAGACGCATGTCAAGAAATGCACACTCAATCCCGTGTTCAATGAATCATTTATCTACGATGTTCCCGCTGAGCTAATGCCGGACATCTCTGTGGAGTTTCTGGTCATCGATTTTGACCGCACCACAAAGAATGAGGTCGTGGGTCGCCTGGTTCTGGGTGGTCAAAGCCCCATTCCATCAGGGGTGACTCACTGGAGAGAAGTTTGTGACAACCCAAGGCGGCAGATTGCCAAGTGGCATAACCTTATAGAGTACTAGTGTCTGGCTAACACATGGGGAAAGCAAAATGTATTATACCACTTCCTTCCTGTCAGCCCCTCTATAGAAAGAAGCCCATTTAACCTTCTCTCCTTTTATCCCTATACAGATAGGTGGATGAGTGGACGAGTATGTGTGTCAGGACATAGGACCAGGAGCAGTCTAACTGAAAAGACACTTAGCAACGAACTCATAGTAAAAAAGACTTATTCGTCATAGCAAAAAAAAAAGAGAGAGGAACAAAAAAAGAGAAAATAACCATGTCAGTGTGGTTTTTGGCTCTGATTAGATCAATTATATGAGAATTATACCACAGTATCGTCAGAGCCTTTCACCAGTATACCGGCATATTCACAATAAACGTACACTATTTTAAATTAGCCGCATGCTAAAGCTAGTGAGACACCTTTATTTTTAGGACGAAGGAAGGTTGTAAGAAAAAATGAGTTTTAAGTCCACTTTTTAAGAAAATAATGGGGTGAATGTTTTGATAGTATAGGATAAAAATGGATGAAAGGTGATACAAATGACACCATCATGAGCATTTTTGCTAACATGCTAATATTTACCACAGAAGACAAGGTTGAAATATGGCTGTTATTCTTATCCAGCTAGAAAGTAGTGCTTAATATTTTAATGACGCTAAAAATGATCTGGAAAACTATTAAGTCAGTGAAACAAAACGTGGTGTTAAGGCTGAGTTTATAGCCAACCACCAAATGAAATTTAGAGACCGACAGCTCAGGATTAAAAAAATGAATTTGATTTCTAAAAACACTCTGATGTTCACTATAATAAAGCCAGTCTACACTTTCCCTATTTTTACACTGTAGCTGCTTCATTTATTTGTAGCTATACGTTATTGTTCATTTCTCCGTCTTGATGACTTGGACAAAGCACTTCTGTGACATACTTGTTGTCGGCATTTCTCAACATATCACTGTTCATTAGTTTAAATGTCTTTTTTTTTCTTAAGGCATATCTATGCACATTTCCACTGTACTGTTTTGACCCAGTTGCTGTGCTATATACCATAGCACAGAGATCAGGGAAGGTTTGGTCAAAGACATTGGAGGGAAACACAGATGAAAAAAACAGTCAAAGCCAAATGTGACAGATATCAGCATATTTACATAATGTCAAATTTGTACATTTTACATGTACTGTATCTAACATCAGTTTCTATCACCATCAACCGTGTTTTTTAAGGCCGCACTTAATTCTTAAGGCCATAGAACTAATTCTTAACATCTATGATCAAGATGTACATAATGTACATAAGGCGTAACACTGGTAATCTTCACTTCCTTTTTTCATAGTACAGTTGAATATCGCCAAATACACATTTGAACAAACAAATGGTGTCATGGAAATAACAGAAACTAAATTTAGCCACCCCAACTTAGTTAATTTAATAAGTTTGGCTTTGTTCTCTATGACTTATAGCTGAGATATATGCAGATTCAGACCAATTTTTGCACTTTCGTAGAGTACTGTATTTATTTTTATGATTTGTGTTCAAAGAAAAGAATATATGTATATGTATATCAAAAACCTAATAACTATGGTAGGACTAATAACTGACCATATCAAAGTTAGGATTTTGGCACGAGCCAGTAACCATTAGTCAGCGGCAGCTGTCGTAAACTAACCAAAGTAGACGGACCAATGTTTTGTTATGTGGATATCTCACCCCCTGAGTGAATTTAGTATTGGTGACTACAATGAAGCAGCTCTCACTGCTGATGATGTTTTGTCAGCATGCAATGTGCGTGTGGATGTGTTCCCAATGATGTCATTCGGTGCCCACAGCCCCCGAGGCAGATTTACATGCTCTAGTCTATTCCCAGTGCGAATGAGCGCATTATTAAGTTAATAAGGTAGAAAGTGGGAGGGTGAGAGGAGGAAAAAGATATCAACTGGCTCATTAGAGATATTTCATATTTAACATGTGAAATTAATATAGCAGTAAATTAAGCCCCAGCGTTCGCTCTGTGATATCTGCAGTCAAGCTCATTGTGAGCCATTAAGGCCACATAATGAGATTAACCCTTGTTTATTAGGAAAAACGAATCACATTCCAATCACGTTTTGAAGAAAATTAAGAAACCATGTGCCCATCGTCTTGCTATTTCACCGAAAAGTGAACTCTTCCACCTTCTATGATGTTTTTAACCCTGCATGCATTGAATATTCAAATTTCTGCTTCAAAACTGGTGTATATATTACAGTTTCTAGTGGTTTATATGACAGCAAAACCCACTTTTGTAAAAACAGCAACCCAGACTACACAACGCAACCGAAGTGAAATAATACATGCGTGTCTTTGTTTATTTAAACCCTCAGCTCCTTGTGTTACTTGGAACTTTTTGGATTTTTTGGGCATAAAAGCTTGTTTTATATCAATAACTATAGACATGATGAATATAACCAACTGTAAATGAGTGTTTGTTCCAATGCACTGGTGGGCAGTAGCACTTTCTGCTCTTCTTGTATCTAACTGTTTTACCTGGAATGGAAATGGTTTCTTTTTTGTGTAAACCTCCTGTTTTGGAGTGCTATCTGCCCCTCTTTTTCTCTCTGCCACTGGTCCCTAACAATCCCTCAGTTTTTTGCTGTTGTGTGTTGTACAGAAACATTGAAAGCTGAACAAAGACGAAAACGAGCTGAGAAGAAAATTACTGTAATAAATATATTAGTCCATTCGGATACCGCAATGTTGATATGGTTAAGGTGGAGTTAGTGATTCGGCTTTATTTTAGGTGTCCCTAAAACCACTGTACCTAAACAGTGTTAGTTTGCCACAACTGTAGTGTGATTCATGTTGTTCCCTGGCCTTTTCAATATTTGTAAATGCAAGCAAGTCGTCTATGTATAATGTAAGTACGGTGTAATAACTTGTACTTTACAAACCTGGCTTAATACTGCTCATTTCGCTACATGATCTTCAGGGACATCTAACATAAAGTGTGAACTGTTATGCTTTTGAGGGCAAGTTATCTGCATACTGCTGTGAGTTTATGCTAAATACAGTATGTTACACTAATGCTGACTTGTACTGTATGTTGAAGTTGTTAACACAATGGACGTGCAAATAAAATAAAAACTGATACACTAGATCAGACGTTCCCCTCTTTCTCTGCTCTAAAGATGAGTTCAAATCAAGTTGTAACTTGAGTGGTAATCTGAGTGGTAATCTCACCCCTTATTTTGCTCAATTTTCCAACCGCAAATTTTCCATTATAAAGTGACAGATCCTAAAAATAGGAATAGCCTGCCAAGCAAAACTGTGGCTGGATGCATACACTCCTTAGACTAGTCTTTCAAGTTAGTCATCTAGGTCATAACATTTTTAGTCAGATGCATAAAAATGTAGGTTGGTCTACATTGAATTTGAAAAAGTAAGACTGTTTACCCCTTGGTTAACTGCTAGTTTTTATGATACAGTTTAAACATAGTGGCCATTTGTGCACTAACAAAAAAGTATTAGCATTTTTTTTTGGACAAATACTGTTGTAATTCATGGTATGAAGTACATACAAATGTAGTAGCAACTACATTTTTTACCTGGAAATTGCCGTTTCAAAATCATTCTGATAGTACACATCCTTTCCCACGCTCCCCTCCAAACCTCTGTTTGTTAACTTCACTTCCTGTCTCCTGAGATGCCTTCATCTGATTGATTTTTGAGGGCGGCATAGATGTATCCTTCGCTGAATTTGATATCCCACAATCCTGTGTGTTCCATTCCGTGAGCTAAAAAATAAAAATGCCATTTGAAAGTTGTGGTTCGTGGTCAGTTTGTGTGTAAATGTATACCAACGTTTTTTTTTTTTTTAGCAAGAAATTTGTATTATAGTAATTAATATTTTCCTTACCACCAAAGCTCCCTCTATTTTGTTGTAGATCAATAAGCTGTAATGCTGCCTCATAAGTCTGTCAAAAATCATTTTTGTGAGGTACCTTTATGCGCAAATGCTGCCTGCAAAGTTAGCAGCCGAAAGTTTTCGGACGCAGCCTAATGTAGCTTGGTGAGTGACAGGGCTGCCAGGTTTTCACAACAAAACCTGGCCAACTGATATTCAAAATTAGCCCAAACCTAGCCCAATCGCGTTCCAGGGAGTAAAATACATATTTTTAGAGGGGTTAATCTGGGGAAAACACACATTTCAGGGGCTAAATAGCACATTAGTGGTGGGGTCGCTCCAATCTGTGGCAGAAGTGTAAAAGTAGCCCACTTCTGCATGAAAACTCTGGGCTTGGCAACACCGGTGAGTGGGTACAAAATCACTCGACGAGCCGACTGCTTTACGGCAGCAACAAATGCATGTGCATCGACTGTTATTACATCAGTGAATTCCACGCTCTTAACAGTAGGCAGTTCCAGAGTTGCAAAAATGTGCAACCATGACTGTACCATGGTACCAACATAGTATTTTAGCCACCACTGTCATTAAATCAAATTATACAAGATAAAAAGATTCAGAAAGCTTCTTATGCAGTATTCTATATGTGACCCTGGACCACAAAACCAGCTGTAAGTAGCACGGGTATATTTGTAGCAATAGCCAGTAATACACTATAATTTTTCTTTTATGCCAAAAATCATTAGGATATTAAGTAAAGATCATGTTCCATGAAGATATTTTGTAAATTTCCTACTGTAAATATAGCAAAATTTAATTTTTGGTTAGTAATATGCATTGCTAAGAACTTAATTTGGACAACTTTAAATGCGATTTTCAATATTTGGATTTTTTTTGCAGATTCTAGATTTTCAAATAGTTGTATCATAACAAACCGTACATCAATGGAAAGCTTATTTCCATATTCAGATGACTGCTTTTGTCGTCCATGGTCACATTTTGTATTTCTCTATATATTTATTTTTTGTATTTCTTTCTTTACACATGTACTTTTAATTTATTTTAATTTCACAGTAATAACAATAACTGCACTAACTATCCACCTTATTTTTGCAGCCATTTGTAAATTTTACAGATTTAGCTTCTGTTCTCATCCGCGTCCAGCTATTTTTAGCTGTACAAAACAGCTTATTTAGCTGCTTGATATTGCAAATTGGTGTGTCTTACCATATCCCTTGTCAAAAAATCCTATTGGAATTTTAGTCTATCCTTTAGGATCTTACTGGATTCTTAAAATCCTATTGGACATTCTGATTTATTTTAATGGAATTTCACTTTGTCTTATTGGATTTTAGAATCTTATTGGACATTCTGATTTATTTTAATGGAATTTCACTTTGTCCGATAGGATTTTAGAATCTTATTAGACATTCTGATTTATTTTAATTGAATTTTACTTTGTCCTATAGGATTTCTCCTGACTTTTTATTAATTCACAGAATCTTATTGGAATTTTTGTTTTTTAATTGGAATTTCCATTTGCCCTGTATTATTTTATTTGATTCTGTTATTCAATTACTTTTTAAGAGTATCTTTTTTCTCTGTGTGTGTGTGTGTGTGTGTGTGTGTACTTGTACACAATAAAAATGCAGCATATATGAAAACACAGATACACTGAAATCCATAATATTATAGTAAGGCAAATAAATATGATATTTTATAATGTACGAATAAGTTTATTTTAATGTATTATCTGAACACACTGCTTTGTAGTGCAAACAGTTTTACTGTTTACTGTACGTTATTCTTCTCGTTATTTTCCTATAGGGGCTAATGAACCGGAAGTCTCGCCCATAAGCTTCTACGTTGAAGAAAACGGTGGATATGATTTAACTACGTTAATGTATTTATTATATTTACATTACATTCTATAACTTACGTTCCCATGGTAACATATCACAAGGGTTACAGTTTGTCAATGGCCTGAACCGAAACACTGCGGGCTTTAGGACCCGTGCGCGCGTTGCTCCGGTCATCCATGGCTTTGTATGTTTACAGTGAGAATTGTATGGCAGGAATTTTCTAACATCAAATATTTAAACATCATTTGCATCGATACAAAAGTCCCAATGGATACAGAGATCCTGTGACACAGGTAAGCCAGCAAGTAACTCAGTCGGCTTTTAACCATAGTTTTGTCATGTACAGAATCACTTTTTGAAGCGTAATGACTAACGACGGCGGGTACTATGTTTCACTAGTTTGTTTTATTGGAACGACTTGAATGTATGTTTTAATGCAACTCTGTCGCTTCCTAAACAACTTTACTCATTCACATCGATGCACACTGTAGGGCAGTTCTTTAACAACTTCAAAAGAGTGTTAAAACTTTCGCAGGGTTTTCGGTGATCACTAAAAGTTTATAAAATACGCTTTGTAAATATAACTAATAAAGTTAGTTATACACATACATGTGTTCGATGTATTCTGAGAGGTTAACTTACTGTATGTCGTCGACGCGTTCGGTCTATTAATATCACAAACTATGATTTCATAGCAGTTCAATCTAGTTCTGTCTCTCCGTTCATTTCAAACTCAGTCGCGAAATATTAATGCACATCTATTCATCTTTGGGTGGTTTAAAATACTTTTTCATGTGGTCATGCAAGTTTTCCTTTTCGACACGGTGGTTTCGAGGTTGCCACTCAATGACAAAAGGCCTTAAAATTAAACGAATTCGCTTTTGATCATGTAACATAGTAACCATAGTTTCCGCCAACATACCACAGTTACTACAGTTTTTATTGTTAAGTACAATAAAAGTGTGGTGACTTGGCAAAAGTAATCCATTACTGTGATCGAATTATAGATAAACAATAAACTGCCACAACTGTTATAAAAGATTTCGACATTGTTTGAAAAAGAGCCGATATTAATTGATTTTACAGAACTTTAAAATGCTTGGAGACTGTGTTTGTGTTTTGTTTCTCATGACTTTGCAAAGTGACAGTAATATAGGCTGTAGAATAATAATTCTGTCACTTTGAATAATTTAATAATTTAGACATTTGGTATTTATTTGATAATAAATTGCTGAGTCATTTATTACAAACTAACAAACCATGGACACCATGAAAGTTGCTCAAACTTTTTTTTTTGGTAAATAACATTTTCTACAGGTGTCCCATGAACGCTACCAATAAATGAACAGGAAAACACTAACAAACTAAACACGCACATACAAGACACATAATTAAATAGAGCTGGTCAAAACTAAAAAACATCACTCGGAAGTGCCGTTTCATTGTCTAATATTATTTCCACTGAAAATCACGTAGGTGCTCTGAAGTAATGTGTGATGCAGCATCACAGTCAATGACAATGGAAAAATACATCAGACAGGGGTACGCTGGCAGATAATCTATTATTGACCGTGGTTAATGTAACACCCACCCCGTGGATGCTTCGCTTTGTCACATGAATAGCTCGACAGAATGACTCACTTCCTCTTCTCCATCAAACTGAAGCTCTGGTGTCAAATGCAGCCTCGACAAGTGCTGTTTTTTCTGGGTGCAGTCAGTCACACATTGCCATGTTCTGCTACAGGCCCGCATTCATGCAGCAGTGCAGCTGTGGAATCAGACGCTCAGTGTTTCATTGTTTATTATGATGGCCTGACAAAGAGTCCAACTCCTACTGGAAATTTTAACTATCTGCTCGTCCATCCATCTACCATCAGTCTGTCAAGCATTCTTTAAACTTAAACGTTTAAACTTGAAGTTTTTAAGCTTGTGTGTCACGTGGTATGTGTTTCAGTCATTTGGATGGAGTCCTCGCGGAGCACAGGGGGTCACTCCCGCGAGTACAAGCTTGTGATGTTAGGAGAGGGGGGTGTGGGCAAAAGTGGTGAGTAATATAGTTCTTTCTCTTTCTCTGTCACTTCTCTCTGCCGTTGTCGATGTTGCTTTATTGGTTTTATTGTTTCCCATTCCCAAGTCAGCATCTGTCATTGTCAACAGAAGATCAAAGTATTTCATTTTGATTGATCACTAAGGTTTTAAACTAGACATGGATGAATCGTTTATTGGATGGCATAACATGCATTTACTAAACAGACTAAATAGTACATTTTCATTTCATGTGACTATAAGAGATATAAATATCAGAGGTGGGGGTAAATCACAGAACGGTTCAAGTCCCTGCCATGAAGTCTCAAGTAAGTCCAGTACAAGTGCAAACAAACCAACCAACTCACAGTACCTAACAGAAATATTTTTTTGCTACATTTATTTTTACCTCAGAAATGAACTTTCTGAATTATACATTTAAAATAATCCTATTTGAAATATACAATTTTGAAAATAGAAATATGACCCATAGTAAAAAAAAATAATAGATTTAAAAGGTTTTTTCTTTTTTTATACTAAGTATAGTTTAAGTATATTAACATATTTACTGAGATGTCACTCGAGACGTACTGAAATAAAAATTGTAATTAAACTTTATTTGGAGTACAACTTCTGCACATTTGTGCATATTGTGTATAATTGTGTACTGATTATTTTGCAATGATTTAAAAAAAAAAAAAATTAATTAATTACAGTGATTATAAAGTCAAGTCAAGTCTCAAATCATTAGAACTCCAAGTCCAAGTCAAGTAATTTGTTTTTTAGTCAACCAAGTCACAAGTCCTTAAACGTTTGACTGGAGTCAGACTTGAGTCAAGTCATGTGATGGTGTTATTATAAGTGAGAGTAAGCAGAGAGTAAGTATTAACACATTTTTGCACTAATTAAATATGATCAGTTGTTGTCCAAATGTAATAATCAGTGATTTAAACAGGGAGCTGCTAGAAAGTCACTTCATAATGCTTAAATCCTCAAATGAGCAAATTAGAGGCAAGGAGCGAAATTTTGGTTGTAGAAGGGAATAAAAATCTCCCCATCCTTTCCTTGCCTTTCATGAAGGCAATAAAACCTAATACCTGTGTTTGAAACATTAACATTTAGGAAAATTAAAAATCTAATTTTCAGAATTGTATTCAAAAGCACCCTCCATTTCAAATATCCATTATATTCACTTGATGTTTTTCTTGTGTCCTTTTTAGAGGCTCTTAAAAGCATAAATGTTTCTCTGTCTAATGAAAAAAGACCCAAAACAAGGATGTGGGTTTAAGTTGGCCTGTGATGAAGAAAAAAAAACATTAATGGGAAAATGGAATTCAGTATCCCTTTTCCCTATAATTATGTGTTGGTTAAATGCTTTATTTTAAAACAACAGAAAATAATAGCACAATTCATGATGAAGTTTCAAAAATAAAGCTTCATCATTTATTCATCCTCATTTTTTTAAACCTTCTGCTGAACACAATAAATATATTTTAATGAATGTTGGTGGCCAAACAGTTGCTGGTAGCCTTTGACTTTTAATAGTAAAAAAAAAATACTATGGAAGTCAGTGGCTACCAGCAACATTCTTTTGCACTCAACAGAAGAAAGAAACCCATTCAAGTATGGAATCCTTGAGAGTGACGGAATTTTCATTTTTGGGTGAACTGTCCCTTTAAAGGGGTCCTATTATGCTCTTACAAATTTTGATTTTGTTTTGGGGGTGTACTAGAACATGCTTTCATGCTTTCACACCCCTTGTCAAAGAAGCAAGTTAGTGCAAGCTAGATTAAAGCGATTCTTACATTTTAAACATGGATATTTTTCTTACAAAAAATGCATTGATTCGGTACAGGAGGCCTTTATTAACCCACTGGAGCCATGTGAGGCAAATTTTATTATGCATATTATTGGACTGATGAGGAGAAACACCCATCTATGCCGTGCTAAAGCTTGGGAGTGCCAGGATAAATTTTAATATAACTCCAATTTCATTTGTCTGAAAGAAGGAAGACATATACACCTAGGATGCATGGAGGGTGAGTAAATAATACGCTACAGTAGTATTTAGTCCTATCATCAACCTGCGAGATCGCAGATACATGATATTATCGTGCTAATTTATTTAATTATTTACATACTTAGTTTCATTGCCCAAAACCAGCTCCAGCATAAGGCTAAAAGCAGCCTAACATTATCAAAGAACATCATCACTGATTAGCTCAGCCTATTCTAGTGCAAGTTTATGCATTTTAAAAAACACTTGCGTTATAAGTGAAGCTATCTACACTGTATGGTGAATAAATGTCTTACCACGCGCTGCACACATCTGCAGCGCGTTATGGCTCCAGTGCAGCAACCGCAGTAGATCACGGCTTCAGCATGTGTTTCGACCCCCTGTACTGCACACGTCTGTGACGCGTTACAGCTCTGGGGCGGCCACTTTAGTCAGTGCTTGTGTTTATATCTGCTGTGCTGCGGCTCGTTGAAGCGGCTCTCCAACCTACATCGCTAAAGTTAGGTTAATCCCCCACCTCGTCCCTACACACCCTCCGACAATTTGAATTTCCGTGGGCGGGATCTAATTTAATGATATGCTAATGGACCGCATTTTGACATCATTGCATGCGGAAAACAAACGCTGTAGTCCAAAGAAGCCGTTCGTTGTAGTTCTTAAAAAGGGATTTTTTAAAAATGAAATATCTCCTTTTGGAGTGGACTTTGACATTTGTAACTTTGTAGATCTTTTAATTTTAAATTTGTGCTATTGACCCCTGTGCCTGATTTAGTCATGCTCTTCCAGTGGTTTTCTTTCACTGTAGCCCATTATTGTGGTCAGGCGTCGGGCTGGTTTCACAGCCTCAGACGTACAGTCACAGGCAGGCAGATAATAAAAGTGTGGGTGTTGGCTCAATGCTTCAGTCTGGTCGTTATGACGGCGCAGGTGCCTAGCAACTTCCTTCCCCTCCAGGAGTCTGTTGCCTAGGAGATGAGCGGAGGTCACCTGGTGAGGATCTCATTGTTTGAGTGCACTGCAGAAGGTTCTTTAGGGTGACTGATACTCTCTCTTTATATCACTGTCTCCATGGGAACAGAGCAGAGAGCGCATACAGAGCAAATACATGCCGACAGCAGGGTGTGTTTGCTCCACATGAGAGAGAAGGGGGAGATGTTTACACTCTTCTCATTGAATTTCATGGTACCACAATTATGTAAGAACTCTGCTTGTCTTTTTCTCTTTGTTTCATAGCCATCATCATGCAGTTTATAAGTCACAGATTTCCAGAGGATCATGACCCCACTATTGGTAAGGAATTTATTAATGTTCTCGTCAGGTCTCACATTTCATATTGATAATGGATAATTCTTTACATTTTTGTGACGCCACAAGTATAGATGACCAAAGAATTTGGGTGGATTCAGGGTGACTGTCAAAAAGTGGCCTAGAGAATCTTGAAAAAAATGAATATTTGCTGAAATTATGCCATTCAAGATGAAAATTAGTTTGTTCTTCATCAGAAGAGATTTGGAGAAATGTAGCATCACATCACTTGATCACCAATGGATCCTCTGCGGTGAATGGGTGCCATCAGAATGACAGTTCAGACAGCTGATTAAAAACATCACAATAATCCAAAAATAAATCCACAGCACTCCAGTCCATCATTTAACATTTTGTGAAGTGAACAAAACAAATCCATCATTAACACGTGTTTTAACTGTTTCTTTTGACTAAAAGTCCTCTATCCACGATATTGCTTTCTCCCGTGTAAAAGTCTTCTTGTCTGAATCGGGAGAGAAATATGCACAGAACAAGCACTGCTTACAAGAGAAAACAGTCTAAAACTAATATTTTGGTGGATTTTGATGTGAGAGGACAACATGAGATGGACCAGATTTGACCAGAAGCAATGGTTAAAGATAAAAACATCTTAATGATGGATTTGTTTCTTGCAAACACACAGCTTTTGTTTTCACAAGACATTAACTGATGGACTGGAGTGGTGTGGATTACTTGTGGATTATTATGTGATGTTTTTATCAGCTCTTTGGACTCTAATTCTGACGGCACCCATTCACTGCAGAGGATCTATTGGTGAGCAAGTGATGTAATGCTACTTTTCGAATTCATCCTTTAGTGTGCAACCTGTTTGAAAACAGTTTTTTTTTTAGTGGCACAGAAATAACACTTAATGTCTAACAGTTAATGTCTAATTTATTTTTATTATGTAGTAATTTGTCTAATTTATCTAATCTAATAATATTATCCAGGGCTTGAAATAGAAAAAAAAATCGGTCGGTTCACTCCAAGCAGAATCGATATTTTAACGCTTCTGTTCCTGCGTTCCTCTGTATTGTTATCGTTCTAAACAGGTTTGAGTAGAAAAATATTGGTTAATAACATTTTTTTTAAATGTATTTGATAATAATAATAATAATAATAATAAAGAACAGGATTTTCTTTACTCAAAAAGAAAAACCCGCTGTGCTTTAGTCACAGCCAGTACAGCATCATCTTTTCTAGATTTTGGCCAAATGTAGGCTTCTAAACAAAAGAAAAAATGTGTTAACACTTTAAAGATACTTAAAAAAAAGTTTGCTGTAGAGATGCACCGAATATTCGGCCACCGAAAATTTTCGGCCGAAAATGGCCCAAAAGTGCATTTTCGGTTTTCGGCCGAAAGATTTTTATCACCGAAACAACACGGCCGAAACATTATGTTGTGATGACGCAAACAGAAACCACGGCCTGCACGTGCTTGTCTGAAGCAACATGTCTGCGGTGTGAGGTTGAGACGGACCACGGAGTGAAAACAATGAAAAGTACACTCTAGGGGCCGTTCACATATCGCGCCTAAAAACGCGTGGAAAACGCTAGGCGCGCCGATTTCTCCTCCTTTCCAAAGCGCTCTGTAGCTTGCGCTCCCGTGGCGTCTGCCGTTGCTAAGCAACCATGACCCGCACTCTCAATGAAGACGCGGAAGTTTCATCAAAGGACAAACGGATTTCCAGCACTAAAAATCACTTGCTGTAGCTCTGCTACTAAATTTATTTAAAAATGTACAGCTATGATCAGCTGTTTCTCCATCTTGGCTGAGCTTTCAATGTTGTTACGGGAAAGGATTAAGCTAATTGGTTGAATCTTGTCACGTGACCCGCGGTGCGCTTGCAGCATTCTGAGATGTTTTCATCTCGATGCGGCGCGTACGCGCCTGAAGAAAACGAGCGCGTCGCACCGCGTGCGCGTCGCTTCCGTTATGAGCGCGGCTGCCGCGCATCTACATTTGAAATAATGAACTTGAGCGCGCAAAAGACGCGATATGTGAACGGCCCCTTAGGCTACTATATATGTGACTATCAGATTGTAGCCATATTTCTGCTAGATATTTTTTAAATTTGACAAAAATTTTAATTTATGCACTGGGCCTATTTAAATACACTCTCTCAAATCTTTCTCAAATGTCAGGCAGAGGACAAGTTCAACCTCAACAATTTATTCTTTGAAACTTTAATATTAATTTATGCAATTGCAATGCCTTGATTTTAGTAAGGTTAGTACACAGTCAGCCACAAATGCAATGGTACTAATAATTGGCATAATTTCTTTCGGTTTTTCGGTTTTCGGCCTTGGTTTCCTCTTTTTTGGTTTTCGGTTTCGGCCAAGAATTTTCATTTCGGTGCATCCCTAGTTTGCTGCATTGTTAAAAAAATGCTACTCACATAAATTTGCGTTATTAGAGAATAACACAGATGCCTTTTCATTTAAGGTTTTTTTTTGTTGTTGTTGTTGTTGAGCTGTTTAATGCAGTTGTGATCTCTCATCAACCTTCATGCAAGTGTTTTTCTGTCCTTAGAGGATGCCTATAAAACACAGATCCGCATAGATGATGAGCCAGCAAACCTTGACATCTTGGACACAGCAGGACAGGTAGGCGGTAGAGGTGGTGTGATACAGATGGACACATAGAAAGCAAAACAAGAAACAGTGAAGTGCAAAAACCTGTCTGTGGTAAACTGTGGTGCACAACTTAACATTTTAGTTTGCAGACTATAAGAAGGTCATTCTCCTTTAACCAAATGTGTCTCACTTCCCTTTTTTTATGTCTGTCTTTGCGGTTGTCACCTCACAAAACACACAAATACACAAAAGGCACAAAGTTTCTCCCTCTGAGTCAGCATTTTTCATCTTTGGATCACTCAGCGATGTTAAAAAATACATTAGTCATCTCATCACGAGTTTAATGAAAATTCGCTTATAGTACAATAATGTAGTGTTTAGGGTTCATTTGAGAACATTGTTGAAACATTCAAGGAGTGTTTCATAATGCATCTGTGGTATAATGTCGATTACAACATTAAAAAGATCTAAACTGATCTCTTGGTTTGTAAAACAAACAAAAGGCTTGCACTAGACTTGTGATATGTGAGACTGTGTTTGAACAAGAGACTAATTTGGTAAAATTGCTTATTAAAGGGAGAGTTCCAAAAATTCTGTCATTAATGACTCATCCTCATGTGGTTCCAAACCCGCGAAACCTTCATTCATCTTTGGAACACAATTAAGATATTTTTGATGAAATCTGAGAGCTTTTTGACTGTGCATAGACAGCAATGTAACTGAAATGTTCTCAGAAATGTAGTAAGGACATTGGTAAAATAGTGGTACTTTCGTGAATGGACTCTTAAATTAAGCCATAGTGAGTTAAAATGTCCAGAGCGTATTAACATTATTGTTATTATTTTTAAGATACTGTTTTATCACACAGCCCTATATCCAGTATTTCAGCTCCTGTTATGTTATTCAGCTCCATGTAAATCTTATAAATTCCATGATATGCACAAGAACACAAGACAGTGAGTTTGTAAAGAAGATCCCTTTGTTTTCAACCAGGCGGAGTTCACAGCCATGCGTGATCAGTACATGCGAGCGGGTGAAGGTTTCATCATCTCATACTCTATTACGGACCGCCGCAGTTTCCAGGAGGCTCGCCACTTCAAGCAGCTGATCTACCGCGTGCGCCGCACTGTTGAGACCCCCGTCGTACTGGTGGGAAACAAGTCTGACCTGGCCCATCTCAGACAGGTGGGACGCTTTATTGTATTGCATAATATTGCATTATGTTATGAAACAATTGATTCAAAATACTCTAGGCTATCCATCTTCTTTAAAGGGGTCATATGATGCAATTTCATGTTTTTGGAGTGTTACAAGCATATATACGATCTGTACAGTTGCAAAGATTAAAGTCTCAATAAGTCTCTTCTTTATAAAATTTAAGACTCAGCCACGCCTTCCTAAAACGGCTCATTCAAACACACCCCAACGTCTACGTCATGGTGTGGGAAGATTTGCATAACACCGCCCAAATGTGTACGCAAATAAAGAACGTAACTTTTATTCTGGCTGTAGTTAGTATTGTTGCAGCCGTCGCCATGTCGTGGAGACGCTGTGTGAAAGCAAAAATACTTTGTTTGGCCTTCCAAATGAGGACGCAGCTAGAAATCAGTGGTTACGTTGTATTTACAATACTGTTCCAGTACAGTTCAATGCAAATATTCGAGTGGGTGCAGCACATTTTACGGAGGACTGTTTCCTGAAACTGGGAGAGTAGTCTACAATGCCAGCTGTGCACACTATAAAGTGGGGCAGCTCCAACATTGCAAGAACAGTCTGGCGCTTCTGCGCTTCTGACTCACAGCCTGTAAATACGTTTTCGTATTTAAAGGATTTGCTACTGGCTATTTAAATGTGAGTTTTGAGCAGTCTGGAGTAGTACTTGTTGGTTGTTTTTACAATCACAAATGCAGACATGGTGTTATGACAGGGTTTCCGCGGGTCCGTGAATTAAGGAGAAGAACTTGTCGTTTAGATTTTTTTATAGTAATAAAAATCATTTAGTTCAGTTAGAGAACAGACAATTCAGTTAAAACTGAACTGCTCAATGCAGTGTGCCGAACGACAGTCACATCACAGATCAGATTTATTTTATCTTATTTATTTGGTTGCACAGTGTTAACTGATTTTCAGTTTTGTATACCTATTTAAACTTTGTATAAGTTATTATTTTATATTAGGCATATAACATGGTGTATTTTTATTCATTTTGTTAATAAAAGTTTGTTACATTACGTTAATGCCGCTAATTCAAAAATGAAAGTAAAATGCGCACAACGCTTTTACAAGCTACTTAAAACCAAGGAAAGTGAAGAAAAGAGGGAAAACTCTAACGAACTAAAAACAAACAACTGCTTGACACTGAATTGCCGCTAATTTGAAAGTGAAAGTAAAATGTGTAAGGCGCTTTTACCGAAGAAAAGCAGGGAAAAGAGGGAAAACTGAAGTGAACTAAAAACAAACTATTGCTAGACACTGAATTGCTGCTAATTTGAAAGTGAAAGTAAAACTCGAACTATACTTAGAGAATATATTGCTGTATTGTTTTTCCTTCATTTCATTTCCTTAAATTTTCTTTAGTTGGTCTTAAAAAGGTCTTTAAAAAGTCTTAAATTTGCCCTCCTAAAACCTGCAGAAACCCTGTATGATTACGCAACGCAACCATAAAAAGATAGTATGAGGCATTATAATCAGTAAGTATGTCCTCATTGGATGCAACAAATGCCTCATTTATAATGGGTTTTATTGTTTTTGTCCCATCGGGCCAGGACATGGCATCACAACATGGTAGGAGGCGTAACATTTCCGTCACACACTTGAGGTATTCGGCCAATCACAACGCACTGAATAGCTGGCTAATCTGAGCACACTGTGCTTCTCAGAACAATGTAAAAAATTGATGCGTTTCAGAAAGGCGGGGCAGGGAGGAGCATCAATAATGTACAGTATGTGGAAAATAATGTGTTTTTTGAACCTTAAATCAAACCTGTAAACCTGTAAACACATTGCATTATACCAAATACACAAAACTAATGTTCTTTTTAGCATCATCATATGACCCCTTTAATGCAGAAGTAAGCCTATGGAAGAGATTTCTGTTTTATTAGCTGCTATAGGGAAACAAGGGGTCACAGTGTGCTTACATTTATATTAATCATTTGGTACAATGTACTTATTGTGTACATACATGTTTTTACATTGTACTTATATTTTTAAAAATACCTTTATGTAATTACATCTGTAATTAATTTCTGTAATTACATTTATAATTACACTATTGACCCATCCCCTACACCTTAACTCACCCTTAGGGTGCTTTCACACCTGGCACTTTGTTTCAGAAACCTGGCACATTTCCCCTCTTAGCTCGGTTCATTTGGGCATATGTGAACACGGCAATCGTGCTCGGATCCGTGCCAAAACAATTGGTCTGGGATCGCCTGAACGAGGTGGTCTCGGCTCAAAAACGAACTTGAAAACGAACTCTGGAGCGGTTCGGTTGTAGTGAGAAAGCAGTTCGATCCAACGGACCAGTGAACCAGGCTATATACATTCCGTGAACAGCAGTAGCTTTGTTGTTTTGCTAATACCACTTAAAATTAACCTGTGAATGTCTGTGTGTGGGCACGTCTTCCTCATTCAAAATCAGAGCATGCCTTTCCATTTTATAATGCCGTCTTATTGCTCTTTTTTTACTAGGTGTATTTTAAAAATGTTTTCCCAACAAATGCTGGACTTCTGCTCAAAATTATAAATTAATATAATGACAGTTACAAAAAAAATGCAACAATAAGCCGGCAAAGCTATTGTTGTTCCATCCTGACGGATGACAGCTGAGCGAAAATGACGTGCGTGACTTGTATTAACACCTTTGGTCCATTTAGAAACTTTGCCGTGTGAAATGAACCGCACCAAGAATAAAAAGTAACACTGTAATAATTTCAATCCCTGTTTCGGAACAAAGCAACCGATTTACAGGTGTGAAAGCACCCTTAAACCTACCCATACCACCAAACCTGTCCCTAACCTTACCCATATCCCACCTTAAAGGGTTAATCCACCCCAAAATTAAATTTTTGTAATTAATCACTTACCCCATGTCGTTCCAAACCCGTAAATGCTTTGTCTTCAGAACACAATTTAAGATATTTTGGATGAAACCCAGGAGATTTGTGACTGTCCCATTAACTGCCAAGCAAATAACACTGTCAAGGCCCAAAAAAAGTATTAAAGACAGTTAAAATAGTCCATCTGCCATCAGTGGTTCAAGCACAATTTTACGAAGCTATGAGAATACTTTTTGTAAGCAAAGAAAACAAAAATAATGACTTTATTCAACAATTTGTCTCCTCTGTGTCACCATAATGCCATTTTGGAAAGTATCCACTGGACACAAACAGCGAAGGTTGTTCTGTCAGCCACGCCACACGGATACGTTTTCTACATTTGTTTATGCTTTAATTCAAATGAAAACAGCGTATCTGTGCGACGCAGCTGACACAACTTTTTCTGTACAAAAAGTATTCTCGTAGCTTCGTAAAATTATTCTTGAACCACTGATAGCAGATGGACTATTTTGACAACGTCTTTCATACTTTTCTGGGCCTTGGCAGTGGTATTTACTTGGCAGTCAATTGGACAGTCACAAACCTCCCGTTTTCATCCAAAATATCTTAAATTGTGTTCCGAAGACGAACGAAGCTTTTACAGGTTTGGCACGACATGGGGGTAAGTGATTAATGACAAAATTTTCATTTTGGGATGTAGTAACCCTTTATTAGACCACAATACATTGTACTTATTTTTTGGATGTAAGTACATAGTTAATGCCACCTAATATAAATTGTGAACAGATAATGCATTAAAATAATATGGTAAGTCTCACCAATTTGCAATATCAAGCAGCAAAACAAGCTGTTTGTAAGCTAAAAATAGCTGGACCCAGATGGGACCGAAAGCATGACCCATAAAATTAAAAAAAAAAGTAAGGTGGCTAATGTGTCAGATATTTTGACAGTTATATAGGGTGATGATCTATTTTTATAGGCCAACCTTTAAGTTAGCATCACCCTGGTTCCCTCAACAAAAACCCAATGGGATTTTCAGATTATTGCAAAAATTAAACTCTGTGACCAACAGAAATGTGAAGCCTGTTTTAATTTTGAAGGCTAAATATGACATGACTTAAAGCATGACCACAAATGTAAGGTTTCAAGATCCACAACATGTCTTGAGCTTGTGTGAACTACAGACCTTATTTCAGTCATTTAACCAAAAAACCCATTGACTTTAGAACAATGAAACCAGAAGTGCGACTCGTTTTTAGGTTTTGGCCTACAAAAATGCAACATCCAGCAGCGCTTAATAGCAGTGTCACATGTTTCTTTGTGGTTCATGGTTTGGATTTTGACAAGGACTTTAACCTGTTTGATTTCAGGTCATTTTTCAAAGTAATTGCCCTGTGGGTCATTTTTCTGTTCTCATCTCCAACCATGTTCCTTCTGTCTTTATGATATCTCCTTTTCCTGCCACCGGGCTAAATCCCTAATGCACAGTGCTGCCACCTCCATGCTTCACTGTAGGGCTGATGTCTCATTGTGATGTGCTCTGTTCGATACGCGCCAACACACAGTCTAGCATTGTGCTGTCTGAGAAGAACAGAATCTTTCTGGTCTTCACATGCCTTTGGGCAAATGCTAGCCAAGATACCATGGCTCAATCTCAAGTACCAGCCGGACAGTTTCTCTCATATCTCTCTCATGGAGATGTGTAACTTCTAAAAAGTCACCGTAGGCTTCTTGATAGCCTCGCTTGCAAAGGTTAAAATTGGCCGTATACATGATTTTGAAGGATGTCCCAGTCTGTTCACATTCACATTTGTGCTACATTTTCTCAGCTTTTTATGATAGGCTGCATTGTGCATTGGGATGTATGATGTCTAAGCTTCAGTTTAAAGGTGACATATCATAAAAATCTGTCTTTTTATATGTTTAAGTACTATAATCGTGTCTCCAGTGCATCTACCAACCCAGAAAACATGAAAAAGAACAACCCGGTAACTTTGTTTTTGTAAGCCTTTTGTGCAAGCTTTTTTAAAAAAAGAGCATGTCAGATTTTGCTCCCCCCGTGACGTAGGAAGCGGATCTTTAGAAGCCCAACTTACTGATCTGATATATAAGCTTCTTCTGAACCAATACTTAATCAGTATCTCCTCCTAGAGCTTTAAAGCTACAACCACTAAACTCGGGTCAGACTTTCAGACTGGTCTAAAATTAGTTGCTACATCTTTTCTAATTGATCTGGCCTACGGTTTTCGAAAACCAGACTGTCAAAACCACCTAAAATCCCATAGTCAAAGAGACCTATGGTGCATCTAAGCTGTTTATTGCTATAGCAAAGCTTAACAACTCCCTACTTAAAAAACAGCTAATGGGTTTAAAGTGGTTTAAAGTGGTTTTGGCCACTTTTTAGCTGGTCAGGCTGGTCTTAGCTGGCCAAGTTGGGAGATCTGCTAAAAGACAAGCCAGGGTTGAACCACTTATTTTCAGCTTAAATCAGCTAAGACTAGACAACCATCCTCAGCTGATTTTAGCTGTTTTTTACTGAATCAACTGGTTTTAGCTGGTTTAAACATGCTAATCATGATGGAAACATGTTAATCATGCTAGCAACATTCTAGTAACTTGCTACACATACTAGAAACATTCTAGCAACATGCTAGTATCATGTTAATCATGTTAAAAACATGCTAGCAACAAGATAGTAACATGTTAATCATGCTAGAAACATGGTAATCATGCTATCAACATGCTAATTATGCTATCAACATGCTAATGTTAGAAACATGCTAGCAACATGCTAGTAACATGTTAATCATGCTAGCAACATACTAGCAACATGCTAATCATGCTGATATGCTAACAACAAGCTATTATGTTAATCATGTTACAAACATCCTAGCAACAAGCTAGTAACATGTTAATCATGTTAGAAATGTGCTAGCAACAAGTTAGTATCATGTTAATCATGCTACAAAACATGCTTATCATGCTAGTAACTTGTTAATCATCTAGAACATGCTAATATTAGAAACATGCTAGCAACAAGCTAGTAACATGTTAATCATGCTAGAAAGGTGTTAGCAACATGTTAGTAACATGCTAATCATGCTAGAAACATGTTAGCAACATGATAATCATGCTAACAACATCTAGCAACAAGCTACTAACATGTTAATCATGCTAGAAACATCAAGCAACATTCTAGTAACATGCTAATCTTGTTAGAAACATGCTAATCAGGTTATAAACATGCTAGTAACTTGCTAATTATGTTAGGGACATGCTAGTAACTTGCTTATCATGCTAGAATCTCGCTATTAACTTGTTAATCATGCTAAAAACATGCTAGCAACAAGCTAGTACCATGTTAATCATGCTAGAAACATGCTAACAACATGCTAGTAAGTTGCTGATCATGCTATCAACATCCTAGCGACATGCTAATCATGCTACCATGCTAGCAACAAGCTATTATCATGTTAATCACGTTACAAACATCCTAGAAACAAGCTAGTAACATGTTAATAATGCTAGAAATGTGCTAGCAACATGTTAGTAACATGCTAATCATGCTAGAAACATGCTAGCAACATGATAATCATGCTAACCACATGTTAGCAACAAGCTAGTAACATGTTAATCATGCTAGAAATGTGCTAGCAACATTCTAGTAACATGCTAATCATGTTAGAAACATGCTAATCAGGTTATAAACATGCTAGTAACTTGCTAATCGTGCTAACAACATGCTAGTAACCTGCTAATCATGCTAGAATCTCATTATTAACTTGTTAATCATGCTAACAACATGTTAGTAACATGCTAACAACATTGTAATCTGTCTATAAATGCAAGCAACAAACTAACCATGCTAAAACATGCTAACAACATGTTAAATCATATAAGCAATGTGCTAAATCATGCTACCAACATCAACTTTAATATTTTTACAGCTGTTTCAAACTTTCAGGCTAGGCTTTCTCAAGACAACTCAAAGTTTGTTCTCAAACTTTACTCATCTAGTTATAATATTACCACCCCTTAATCTGTACGTTCACACCCACATTCTGTTTTCGCAAGCGACAACGCTGTACCAGGTCTAACGCCATGGCAACAGTTCAAGCAATGCATGTTAACTGGATTTATTGATTTATTTACTGGTAATTACACTGCTGCCACACAGATCTAATATAAACATGTGATTGCTTTCCAAGCTATTCACCTTCACAGACATAACCAACTGTTTTTGTAACTCGTGTGTTTTTAACATAACTTGTGTGCATTTGAGTTTAAGTGCAATAAGACACGAAAGAGAACTTAGTTTAGTACTCACATGCTGAGTGAGACACTTTCTGTGCACATGCACATGATGTGTGCGCTCAGAAAAAACCCTATATCAGAAGTTTAAACTAATATGGTCTAAAACGCATGATTTCAGAATGATAGACATGATAATCAAAATCAAACAGATGTTTTTTTTTTAGCAGAGTGTCTGAGGTATGAGCTGTGAAGGCACATCCCTATTCTGTAAAAGGGGGCGGGGAGTAGCAGCTCATTTGCATTTAAAGAGACATGCATGAAAACAGCATGTTTCTGCTACTCAAAATGGGCATTTTTAATGATATAATGAATGATCTGTGGGGTATTTTGAGCTGAAACTTCAGACACATTCTGGGGACTTATATTACATATTGTAAAAAGTGGCATAATAGGTCTCCCTTAAACTGAAGCTCTGTTTGTTTTGTTCAGGTGTCCGTAGAGGAGGGTAAACAGCTGGCGAGGGAGTTCCAGTGCCCGTTTTTTGAGACCTCCGCTGCGTTCCGTTATTACATCGACGAGGTGTTTGCTGCACTGGTGCGTCAGATCCGCCAACGCGAGGCCGAGTTGGTGCGGGGCAGCGAGAGGAAAACCCGACGCAGCCATTCCTTCTGGAGTCGCCTTAAAGCCCCCTTCCATAAGAAACAGCAGTCTGAGCACTGAGAAAGGCACACAGAGAAGAAGGGCACGGTTCTCTCACCTGCAGCTGTATTAGTCCCATCTCCCTAAGATGGTTTGAGACTGTATTTATAGTTTCTGTCTGATTGTTTGCAATGATACACTCCCAATCATTTCAGTTAGACTAAACCCTCACTGTGCAGGACACACTTGCAGTCGTCATTTGGGACGTGGGCTAATGTTAGAGATTCAGAAAGAAATATTAAACTTGACAGTAGTTATTATTTTTTCATTTATGGACAGCATTATACTTTGTGAAGGTGAATGTCAGGGTAAATGTTGTACCTCATATTTGAACTGATGGGGACGTAGAAGGATTTACTATATGTGTTTTTTGAAGTGAAGAGTCGGAGATTAGCTTGTTATGAAAAAAATGAAGGTCAAATGAGGTTATAAGAGAGCAGAGAGCATGTTGTGCAGAGTAGAAAGAAGGAAAAGAAACTAATGTGTTGCAGGATGGGCAAATAGCCAAGGGTTTATGGTAGTAATATTAATCTGCCAGTATAATGAGTACTGTAAACCATTCCTTTTGTTAGACACATTTTAAAAACCCTTGCTGTAGCTGATTCCCAACTCTGTTCTTTAGCTTCTTTTCAAAAACTTGGTGAATAACATGTCCGGGTCACATTTCACCATTAATAAATAACATGGGATGCATTGTAAAATATTTTCATTATAACTGGAAGCACATTTCCCTCCTCCCAAATACTCATAAACATAATGGGATGTTTTACTTATGAGTTTTAATTCTCATTATTCACACTCATTTTCATTAGATTCTCATTACTGTAATATAGTAGTATTTTGCATTTTAAATAATATATATTTTAATTAAACAGTAATGAGAATTTTTATGGCAATGCAAATGTAACAGTGGAGTTGCTTTATTGTTATAAAAGTAATGCAAAAAATGCTCCAAAAATGCACTCTTAAATCAAAGTAGTTTATTATATCATATAATTTTAAAATGTGACTTGGACATGTGAGATTCAATCATTTGGGATGTGTTTGATGGTAACTGAACTGTATGAACTAGTTGCAAAATACACTGTATGAATGATTTTTATTTTTTAAATCTTGCTGAGCAATATTCAGGTCCACCTTTAAGCACATTAACAGACTGACCAACTTGATTATGATGGAAAACAAAATTGTTTCCTTTTTTACACAGGGTTATTTTTATTCCAGTGGTTTCTGTAGTTGGTATGTAGGAAATGAAATACTTTAATGTGGCTTATGATGTGGATTTCCTCTTACACATGCTGTGCACTTACTGCGCATCAAATTTAAATAGAATGCCTCATTTTGGCATTTCGTGCAAATGCATGTCATTGTTTTTCTTGTGATTATTAGATTTTTTATTTTTAAGCAGAATGGGTTTACTATATTGTCCTTTATTTATTGTCATAAGAGATTCTCAAATAAAATTCACTTTACCAATCTATTGCATGGTCCGATTATTATTATTATTATTAGCCTTGATCATTTATTGTAGTTGTAGTTATTAGCAGTAATATTAAATGTGTCCCTGGACCACAAAACCAGTCGGAGGTAGCACGGGCATATTTGTAGCAATAGCCAAAAATATACTGTATGGGTCAAAATGTTCAAAAATTTTTCTTTTATGACAACAATCATTAGGAGATTAAGTAAAGTTTACGTTCCATGAAGATATTTTGTAAATTTCCTACCGTATATATCAAAACTTAATTTTTGATTAGTAATGTGCATTGCTAAGAACTTCATTTAGACAACTTTAAAGGCGATTTTCTCAATATTTAGATTTTTTTGCACCCTCAGATTCTAGATTTTCCTATGCTAAAAAACCATACATCAATTGAAAGCTTATTTATTCAGCTTTCAGATGGTGTATAAATCTCAATTTTAAAAAAATTGGCTCTTATGACTGGTTTTGTGGTCCAGGGTCACAAATATCTCAGTAAAATTAAATGTATACCTTCTACTTTTTTGGCGACCCCTGGTGGCTGTTTTCATTGTTAATCGCCAGAAACTAGTAGTAGGTTCACTGAATTTTTGTTGTCGTTACGTATTATCTAGTCTCTTACAAAATAAATTGACAATTTTCGTTTTTTTATGTGTCATCTCCGTATAAATGAATCGCATTTGTCAAAACGTGATTGATTGTTATTCAAGGAAAGTTGCATGATGCGATTTCAATTTATCCAAACGCGAACGGCGTGTCCCTCCTCGGCTGCCATCCGGGATTAAACTGTCAAGCGACAAAACAAAGTGCAAAGTGCAACAGAGCAAGTATGCCACACAATTCCAGCGCCAGACTACAGTCAAGAGTGCGTATTGTCTAAAAGCATCAAGGGTCTTCACGGTGAGCTTGTTTAACGTGTATCTGACGCCGTGAATTTGAGTAAAGAGGCCTTTGAAGGACGCACAGGCCCAGCGTCTGTATGATGGAGTCGTGGGTGAGATTCAGCGCGCAGAGTCAAGCCAAAGAGCGCGTGTTCAGGTACACAAACAGTCACTCACTGCATCTTTACAGCACTATAATCACATGTACACTAGTTAGTTTCCTTGACAGCATGAGATTTGGGACCTATTAGAGACTTGAGAGTGCTGCGTTGGAAGTTGTACTCCAATGCACAGTACTGTTTCTGCTTTCAACTTATTTGCAATGAGTACCACTAGCAACAAAGCACAGTGTAATACACATGTTTTAAGTCATTGTATTTATTAAAGTACCATGTAAATATCGTATAAGGATGTGAAACTCATTAAGTACCATGTCAAAATGAACACCTTATATATTCTAAATATGTATAGTGATGTTATAAAGGATACTTTCGTTATAAAAGCAAAAAAAGAACAAACATATATTCATGTAACCAGGCATTTGAGAGCTAATGTCACTTGCTGTGGTGTATTTTAGTGATGTAATGCAACAATATTCAGACGTTTGTAAGAATGTAAGTATCCTTAAACCTGTTGGTGCAGTGTAAATGCTGATTTTTGGTAATTGTGTTTGAACAGGGCTGCCCAATACGCCTGCACACTGCTGGGATACACGCTGCAGAAAGGAGGAGCAAGACCAGAGCTGCTGAACACCATCAAACAGTTGGAAGCTCACATGAGCCTGACCAGAAAATGTACGTTTAAGAAATTCAGCTTAGTCACACATTTATGTCAGAGAAAGTCCAACGCAAGTTTTGCTGCAAAATATAAATAACAGTTAACCATAAGTGACACAGCATGGCAGAATTACTTCATATGCATACAACAATTAAACAATACTTTTTTACTAATTATTGGAAAAAAATTAAACATAACAGTAGCTGACACTTGGAAATTTATCACCACATAAGTTTTAATGGGACAGTTTGCTTATTAACTTGCATTTACTTTCTAAAGTCACACAAAATTGTAACACTTGTGGGACAAATTTATTTGCAAAGAAGTTATTTGACATAATATGTTTTACATTTTATTACTGTGTCTACACAAGCAAAAAAAGGAACAATTTAAGATGTATTTATTTGATACTAAATATAGTTTAAAAATTGTAATTAAACTTTATTTGGAGTACTACTTGTGCACAATGCACATTTCTTAATATTAAGCGTAAATGTGTTTTAATGTCACTATTGATGGGGATTCTATAATCTTTAAATATAATCTGTCTTTAAATGTAAAATATTTAAAGTGTACCTGAAGTGTACTTGTAATAGTTCCACTTTAGCACAATCAAATCAAGTAGTCTTTATTTTGGTCTTCAGCACTACTTCTGCACAATTAAAGTAGCAGACTTCAAATATACCAGTTGATTGTACTAAAAGTACAGTTGCAGGGTATTTTTTTATTAAGTACATAATATGTAAATGTATTTGTAGTATACTTCGCATATTTTTTCACTAGGGTAGTGATAGCTTGCATGCATTAATGTTGAACATTAAAAACAAAACAAAACAAATAATAAAATTTGAGACAATTGTTTTAAACTTAGAAAGAAAATAACACTAGGCATTAGGGGTCAATTTTTTTTTCTGTTGTTCTCACACAGTGGTGTTTATTCAGTAAATGGTGCAAAAATCAGTTTTTTTTCAGCTGTTTTCTAAACGGTTTGATCATTATTGTCTCATTTATAAAACAATATTTATTTAAATATAAGTAATAATAAATATAAGCAGTTTAAATCCCTCCCTCTAAGAGCTATGCAATGTGTACTGACCAAAATTATAAACGCAACACTTTTGTTTTTGCCCCCTATTGATCATGAGCTGAACTCAAAGATCTGAGACTTTTTCTATGTACACGAAAGTCCTATTTCTCGCAAATATTGTTTACAAATCTGTCTAAATTGGTGTTAGTGAGCACTTCTCCTTTGCCGAGATAATCCATCCACCTCACAGGTGTGACATATCAAGATGCTAATTAGAGTGTCCAGGGGTCTTAAAACCAGTCAGTATCAGGTGTGACCACCATTTGACCACCAGAGTTGATCAGGTTGTTGATTGTGGCCTGTGGAATGTTGGTCCACTCCTCTTCAATGGCTGTGCGAGGCTGCTGGACATTGGCAGGAACTGCAACACGCTGTTGTATACGCCGATACAGAGCATCCCAAACATGCTCAGTGGGTGACATGTCCGGTGAGTATGCTGGCCATGCAAGAACTGGGATGTTTTCAGCTTCCAGGAATTGTGTACAGATCCTTGCATACACAATGTTGATCCCTGTAACATTGTGTACAGATCCTTGCAACACAACGCCATACACGCTGTCTGCCATCTGCCCTGTACAGTGAAAACTGGGATTCATCCATGAAGAGAACACCTCTCCAAAGTGCCAGACGCCATAGAATGTGAGCATTTGCCAACTCAAGTCAGTTACAACGATGAACTGCAATCAGGTCAAGACCCTGATGAGGATGCAGATGAGCTTCCCTGAGACGGTTTCTGACAGTTTGTGCAGAAATTCTTTGGTTATGCAAACCGATTGTAACAGCAGCTGTCCGGGTGGCTGGTTTCAGATGATCTTGGAGGTGAAGATGCTGGATGTGGAGGTCCTGGGCTGGTGTGGTTATACGTGGTCTGCAGTTGTGAGGCCGGTTAAATGTACTGTCAAATTCTCTGAAACGCCTTTGGAGACGGCTTATGGTAGAGAAATGAACATTCAATTCACGGGCAACAGCTCTGGTGGACATTCCTGTAGTCAGCATGCCAATTGCACGCTCCCTCAAAACTTGTGCTGTGTGATAAAACTGCATTTTTTTAGAGTGGCCTTTTATTGTGGCCAGCCTAAGGCACATCTGTGCAATAATCATGCTGTCTAATCAGCATCTTGATATGTCACACCTGTGAGGTGGATGGATTATCTCGACAATGGAGAAATGCTCACTAACACAGATTTAGACAGATTTGTGAACAATATTTGAGAGAAATAGGCCTTTTGTGTACATAGAAAAAGTCTTAGATCTTTAAATTCAGCTCATGAAAAATGGGGGCAAAAACACAAGTGCGTTTATCATTTTGTTCAGTGTATTATTATCAAGATATATTATTTTTTAACATGTCAAGCCGTTAGTTATAAAAACCATTTAATTTAGGCACATTTTGCAATTGTGGTATACTATTATGGGAAAAATGTTACGTAAATAAATATATATAATAATAAATATAAATAAATAACTGTAATAAATATTCATGTCAAAACATATTGTAAACTTCTAGTGAAGTGGTTCCATTAGGTGCCTCCTGATGTCTAATCTCTTTTCACTTCCAGAATCTGTTTCTGTTGCTCAGTGTTTGATTGATAGAGTCTGTCTGTGTGTTTTGTGTCAGTGATGCGGTTAGGAAACTCCGCTGAAGCTCTGGAAGCAGCGAAACGCACTGTGCATCTGTCAGACTGCGTGCTGCGGCTCTGCATCACAGTGGCCCATTTGAACAGAGCCATGTATTTTGCCTGTGATAATGTACTGTGGGCTGGCAAAACAGGACTGCTGCCCGAACTGGACCAAACCAAATGGAGCCAGAGGTCGTTTAGGTGAGTTCTAGATTCATTTGTTTTTGTTGCTAATTTTTCTATATATATTTAGTAATAATACAACTATTAAAAACGGTTCATACATTCACTGATGGCATGCGAAAGTTTGGGAACTTTCTTAGTACTGTGTGTGGTTACCTGGATGATCAACGACAGTTTTTTGTTTTGTGATAGTTGTTCATGAGTCAGTCTTCAGAAAAATCCTGCATGTCCTGCAGATTCTTTGGTTTTTCCAGCATCTTTTGCACATTTGAACTTTCCAGCAGTGACTGTATGATTTTGAGATCCATTTTTTCACACTGAGGACAACTGAGGGACTCAAACACAACTATTAAAAAAGGTTTAAGCATTCACTGATGCCCCAGAAGGAAACACAATGCATTTAGAGCCGGGGGGTGAAAACTTTTTGAATTTGAAGATCAAGGTAAATTGTACTTAATTTGTCTTCCGAAAAACATGCAAGTATCTTCTATTGCTTCTGAAGGGCAGTACTAAATGGGAAAAAAAATGATATTTCAACAAAATAAGAAAAATTTGGACATCTTTATCCTGTTCACAAGTTTTCACCCCCGGCTCTTAATGCTTCGTGTTTCCTTCTGGAGCATCAGTGAATGTATGAACCGTTTTTAATAGTTATGTTCACTGCTGGAAAGGGTTCAAATATGCAAAAGATGGTGGAAAACTGAAGAATCTGCAGGACATGGAGGATATTTCTAAAGAACAGTGCTCAGTTTAACTGTTCAGAACAAACAAGGGACTCATGAACAACCACTGCAAAACAAAACAGTCATAGGATGGTAACCACACACAGTATTAAGAACCAACTTAAACTTTTGAAGGGGGTTATTTTAATAATTTCAGCTTTTTTTTTTTTGTCTTGTGGACTATATGTAAACATTTTTTATGTAAAATACAGTACTAAATAAAAATAACATGCATTTTGTATGATCTCTCTTATTTTGTTGAATTATTCACATTTTCATAGATTCTGCAAGGGGTTTGCAAACTTTTGCATGCCACTGTATTTTTAGTAATATTTACTTTTTGTATTTTCTGTTTTCGTTTGAATTTTGTTAAATTGTACTTTTGTTGTGTTTTTGACATTTTTATTCATTTTAATAATATATATTTTTTTAAATGTCTGTATAGTTTTTATTCATTTTTATCAGTTTTAGTTACTTTAGTACATCAAGTTAAGCTTCATGAAAATAATTGTTTAAAATAAATAAATAAATAAACAAAATGTTTAATTAAAAAAAAAACATTTTTGTTTCTCATTTTTGATATTTTCAGTAAACTTTTGACTGAAATACAAATTTCGGTTAATTTTATTAAATTAAATTATGAAAAACAGTAATGTTATTTTTTATGGTTTTAGTTACCTATAATAACGAACATATATATTTATATATATTTTCTTTATTTTTCTATTTAATTTGATTTTGCAGGTAAAAATTTGATTTAATTTCCTGATCAAATTTGCTTTACCCATCAGAAATGTTCCTGGAATTTCTTTGCAATTTTATGTATATTGGTTTTTATTATATTGAGATGATTGCATTTAACTCAATATTATGAGCATAGCAGGAAATTCACAATTTAATAACCCAATATTCCCTCACTTCCTGTAAACAGATACTACTTGTTCGCACTCATCCTCAACCTAACCCGAGACGCGTATGAAATCCGTCTGCTGATGGAGAGAGAGTCCCGCAGCAGTTCAACTAAAAGCTTCAACTCGAGTCCGTCCCCCCTTACGCCGACCCCAGAGAACGGAGGAGAGTTCCCTTTGACCCCGTCTCCCTCAGCGCTGTCTCCTCTGCCGCCCCTCCCCATGCTCTCGGCCAGACTCAACAAACAGTTCCACCTCCTGATCACAGTTCTGCGAAACAACCCTCCGCTGCTCCTGGACCTGCTGAAGAACCTGTGCGACATTTTCATCCCGCTGGACCGGCTGGGCATGTACCCTACGGGCTCGGGCTTTGTGGGGGCCTGCGGCCTCACGTCCTCGATCCTGTCCATCCTCACTATAGTTCACCCCTGGCTTAAACTCAAGCCCTGAGTCCAGTGGCAAGAACTACCTGTCCTGTGGCTTTATTTCTGAAGAGAACCTCTCAAGAGCTTGTGTAGATCGTGGAAAGGAGAATGTCTGTCATTCATTACCGTTTAATTGCACATTCAAAACCGTTTCTGCTGTGTGTGGAAAAAATGTAAAACAACATATGACATAATCTGATTAAAAACAAACAAAAAAGCCCTGTTTAATAGTAATTTAAGTCTGAAAATGTCCTAGTCTGACCATTCCTCTCATGTTTTACCCCATATAAAGCTGTTTTCAGTATGGGGGTGTTCAAGTGCTCTTGTAATTCAGCACATAGCTACAAATGGCAAACTTACTTTCAGAATCATAATTTTCTCCTGATGATGACTCTCATGAGGAAATGTCAGGGTTACATTCACCCAAAAACCAACGGAAAATATTCATGAGTGAAATCTAATACAAATATGTGACCTTTACAAATGTACGTTACAATTTAAATAATTGTGTTTTAGTAATAATATAGCTTTGCTAGATTCAAAATGACACAGCAAAGGAATCTATATAGACTCTGTTCTTTTCCATAAGCTTTTTCTTAAATCGAACATTAAGCATTATTTGTCAAACGTATAACTTGCTAATCAAACATAATTGTACAAGTATATTGCTGAGTTTGTAAACATTTTCTGTTAAAAATAATACTAGATTCTTTTAAAATCTCTTTCTATGTTTGAAGCCGTTTGAATTACGGAAGTTGTGAACCTCTGTAATTTGTTACCAAACTCATTTCAAAACTAGTAGTTTACATTTTTGCAGTAGTTAAAAAAATATCAGCCAAAAAGGTTTTAGGAAATGGCTAAATGGTTATGTTGTAAACTGATATGTGCTTAATTTATCTTGTAATTGAATTAAAACTACATCACTGACAGAGTGCTATAATGCAGATTTTTTTTTAAATGTGTGTACATGACCTATACACTTTTATGAAACAACCATATTTTGAAACTTCTTGAATGTTATTGCTATGCATCACTGGGGTTACTGAATGGTGACATGATGGAGCTGTGAATATAACTTTTGAAATAAATAATGCCTTGAATTTTATTGTCGACTCTGATTTTTCCACATTGTCCATGTGCATTAATTAAAACCTCATTCATTGTATATGCTATGCTGCATCTCACCACTAGAGGGAAACACAACCCAACATTTACTACCGGAAACGTGGTTCAATAAGCAGCATCTTTCTGCCAAGCGAATGTTAAGGTGATATTATTTAAATAACATTTAAATCTTATTTGTGATTAAATACTAATTGAAAATGGGGGACAATATGTTGTTTTCAATTGTTGTGGGTTACATATAACAGCATAATTAATAATTATCATGATATTTGCAAACTGACCCTAGGTTTAGGCAAATATAATTTACCAAAAATCATTATGGAAAAACTGTAAATAGGAACCACTGAAAATGTACAATATTTAAAACTTTTCAAATGATATCTTGTGTTTATTTTATGTTTTTTTAAATCAATCTTTACTAGTTACTATCCCTAATTACGCTTACTATTTTGCATTTCAGGCTCATTTTGAGGAAAAAATTATGTGCTTTCTGCAAATGTAATTGTGCAGTGTGATTGTTTAGTTTATTCTTTTTTATGTCCACTTTATTCTTCAACGCGAAGTAAGCCTATGAGAGAGACTTCCGGTTCAATAGCTGCTATAGAGAAATAATGAGAAGAATAACAATGTGCAGTAAATGGTAAAACTGTTTGCACTACAATCCGGTGTTCAGAATTAATATAATACATTGGAAATATAGCTGCAAGCAGTGATTATCGGGGTTCAAGTGCTTTAAGGCACATATGAAAAAAGACGTCATTTAGCAACCCAGATGGCATGCGTACGTCTGCAAGATGTCTGTTGAAGATCATTTGATCTGGAAAGCATCTGCTGTATACAAACATCTGTAAGATGGCAGTTTTACATACATTCTAAATCATAACCATCTTAAAGACATCTAATAGATGCCTATTTGACATCTCATAGGAAACATCCTATAGACGAATTGCAGATGAGCAAACACTCTAAAAAATATGTCTCACAGATGTAAATGCAGACGTCAAACAGATGTCTCCAAGATGTGGGTGTGCTATCAGGGAAGTCTGTAACCACCTAAATCAATGATTTAAAAAAGCATTTTCCAGGTAATTTACCATATAAATACCACATGTAAATGTTTTTAACGGTTATGACTGTTATAGCGCCAGCTGTGGTCCGATCTCCTTAAAACTTTGCATGTATGTGCGAACAACTGTGCAATGTAAAACCCTTGGAAAATGCGATATCACCCCCAGTGGCCAATTTCTTTCAGATTTCTTACTGATCTTTAGGGGCGTGAGTCAAACAGGTCCGATCGGCCTCCGTTAAAGGAGAAGTCCACTTCCAGAACAACAATTCACAAATAATTTACTCATCCCCTTGTCATCCAAGATGTTCATGTCTTTCTGTCTTCAGTCATAAAGAAATGATGGTTTTTGAGGAAAACATTTCAGGATTTTTCTCCATATAATGGACTTCATTGGTGCTCCGATTTTGAACTTCCAAAATATAGTTTAAATGCAGCTTCAAAAGGCTCTAAATGATCCCAGCTGAGGAAGAAGGGTCTTATCTAGCGAAACGATCTGTCATTTTTTTTTTCGAAAAAATAAAAATTTGTATACTTTTTAAGCACAACAGCTCACATAGCACAGGCTCTGGGATGCACGTGGGGTTCTTGAACAATGGGTCGTTCTTGAACGATTCTTTCATTTTGAACAAATCTTTAATGTTACTCAGGAAGAATGAGTCGTCTCGGGGAGTGATTCGTTCAGTCGTGCATGCGCAACATCCTATTAGGTTTTGTACTGGAATTAGTTCACCTGTTTTGAGTCTTCGGATTTTTCGAGTTGTTCGTTCATCTTATGGGGCTGTCACGTGATGAACGAATGACTCAAACCTGAAAACTTGTCAGATAAGAGGTGAGGTGAGCTAATCATAGACTAAAAACAATGAATTAATCTTTTCTGTTTCTTATAGCATTATAGTTTTGTTTTGTTTGTAGTGTGATCAACGTTTGTGTAAGCAGTAGATGTGTTAGGGAAGTAACATAACATTTTAATTATATTTTGCTAAAATGAACGAAATTACTCAAAAAAAGATTCGTTTATTTTGCTGAACGAGATTCAAAGGTCCGAGTCGGTAAAATGATCCGAACTTCCCATCACTACTACGAATCACGTGTAAGTTCATCATCTGTGTACTCCGGCTCAAAACAGTAGAGTATGGCGAAACACTCCATCTTATTTTCTCCTACAACTTGAGAGGAGGACATCGTTGTACCTTTTTGTTTGTAAACAGCGTTTACAAACTTACTTGCACTTTCTTAGTCTTTGCACGTTTGCTTTGTAAACACCGGGTCTGTAGTTCCGCGTGACCTTTCGACGTGATTCAATAGTATGTGAACGCGCATCCCAGAACCTGTGCTACACAAGGCTTTTGTGCTTAAATAGATAAGACCCTAGATAAGACCCTTCTTCCTTGGCTGGAATCATTTAGAGCCCTTTGAAGCTGCATTTAAACTACATTTTGGAAGTTCAAAATCGGGACACCCATCAAGTTCATTATATGGAGAAAAATCCTGAAATGTTTTCCTCAAAAACCATAATTTCTTCACAACTGAAGACAGAAAGACGCAAACACCTTTGATGACAAGTGGGTGAGTAAATTATTTGTGAATTGTTGTTCTGGAAGTGGACTTCTCCTTTAACCTTTTCTAATAGGTGCTCAAACTTCAACGGCCAATAGCCGTTGAGATATTTTCTGAGATATGCAAATGTCTTTATATACACATGGCACTTTGGACCAAGACCGTGCACAGTGGTTGTGTAGACCGTGACCAAGACTGTGCACAAATGGTTGTGTAGGCATAGCCATTTTTATGTTTTTTCCCTCTTATAGCGCCACCAAGTGGTCAAGCTCTGCTATTTTCTGTATCCTGTGATAAAAAAAAACCTAGGACTAGTTCACAAAAGTAGGTTTTTCCAAAATTCCAAAATACCCAAAATTTTGCCAGGCTAACTATCGAATCTGAGGCATGCGTTTTGTCCTGCGTGAGCCAAGGATTCCAACAAAATAAACTTGAGCCTGCGACTGACGGTTTAAGAGTTATGAGTGATTTCGTACTTTTGATTGCTGTAGTGAACCGGTCAAGCCGATTGGGGCAAGCTTTGGTGACGTTGTCGGCAGTGTGAGTACTACCGCCCCTCCAAGTTTCAAGTCTCTACGACTTACAGTTTGGTCTGCACGATCAGTTTTACATGGAGTTTGCTGATCCTTGGCCATATAATAATAGTGGTGCACGACAAAATAATCAACTCACAGCGCCCTCTGCTGGTGAAAATCGCTACAGGATTGCTCTGTTAACCAGCTGGCTATGACGGTTGGGCTTTTTTATAATGCAGCCTGTTGTTTTGAACGCGCTGTAAAACGGGGACATTTCCGGGGCTAACTCTAGTCGAGGGTGAAAACACCCAACCGGGACTTCTACAATACGTACTGTGACAAGAAAAGAGACTATATGGACTTGTTTACATACTCATATATTGTCTAACAAGGCTACTGCATTTTGTTTATTAGAAAATTTAAATGTTTGAGTTCATATATTGAGAAAAAGCGCTCATAAACAAAAGTTATTAGCAATTGAAACGGGATTTATAAAAAGATACCAGTGTTTATTATGTTTAAGAAGCACATGCTTATGCATGGACCCTGTGGTTGTTTGTAATGTGCGTGTTTAATGGCACAGATTGAGAGCACATAGTCTCCTGCTGTGAATGAGCGGCGGTGGGGGTCTGTCCTCCTCCTACTCTCTCATTACACTTACATCACAGTGATTCAGTTGCTCTGTGTCACTCCCACATGGGTGCATTTGTTTGCATTACCCCCAGCCCTCTCTCTTTCTGTCGTTCAGGCTCAAAATCACTTTTAATTATCCAGTACATGTTTGCTAGTAGAATGTTTGTGATATTGGACAGCTAATTCTCAAGAGAGGTTGTTGTGGGAGCAATGATGGGAAATGCTGTACACGTGCCTGTTGGGTTTTGTATTGATCTCGAGTGTTTTCAGTAGGAAGTGGATGACATAAATGATGAGAAGGAAGTGAAGGTGGTCATCAACACCACCCACAGTTACCCACAGCAGATGCTTTCTCAACTCTCTCCGCTCTGTGTATATATTTCATTCTACGTCCTTTCTTATCAAGTAATTCTCTTTTTAAAGAAACATAATTTATTCTTTTATTTGGCTTCCAAAATGTAGTAGTCATGGTTACATTAAATTTCTTTGTGATTGAGATCAGTGGAGAGACTCGCAGTGGGGTCTAGGTCTGAGATCAGTACTTTTTGTCAACTTGGTCCCAGATGTTTAAACCCAACCAACAAAGATCTGGACACACACGGTGCTGCAGACAGTAACATTAAACCACTTTTGAAAGAGACAGAGAGAGGATGAGTAATGTTTGGCGCGTCCCAACAGTGCATGTCTTTTCATGAGTCTTTGCCAAGCTGAGCTTAATACTGTGTTAATAGACAACTCATTGTCTCTGAACTCCTTACATAAGCTCAGGTTTGAGCTCCAGACCAATCACATCATTACCTACCTAAAAATAAAGACTACTGACTGTTGCAAACTGAAATGAGAAAGATGGAGATGGAGCTAGAAAAATACTGTTTCATCCAAAATACATTTTAAGATTCTAATTTTAAGATTCTAATTCTAAATCTGTCTGTCTGTCCATCGTTCTGTTGATCCATCGATCATTTGTCCATCCGTCTGTCAAATACATTTTAAGATTCTAATTTTAAGATTCTAATTCTAAATCTGTCTGTCTGTCCATCGTTCTGTTGATCCATCGATCATTTGTCCATCCGTCTGTCAATCTGGCCATCATCTATCTGTCTATCCATCTGTCTATCTATCCGTCTGTCTGTCTGTCCATCGGTCCATCCAGATCAGATCCGTTGATCCGGCCATCATCTGTCTGTCTATCCATCTGTCTATCTATCTATCTGTCTGTCTGTCTGTCTGTCACGTCCGTCCTTCTGTCGATCCGGCCATCAGCTATCTGTCTGTCCATCTGTCTATCTGTCTATCTATCTGTCTTTCTGTCTGTCTATCTGTCCGTCTGTCCATCTGTTGATCCGTATATATCTTTCTATCTATCTATCTATCTATCTATCTATCTGTCTGTCCTGTCTTTCTGTCTATGCGTCCAGTTCCTTCTGTCGATCGACCATCAGCTATCTGTCTGTCCATCTGTCTATCTGTCTATCTATCTGTCTTTCTGTCTGTCTATCTGTCCGTCTGTCCATCTGTTGATCCGGCCATCATATATCTTTCTATCTATCTATCTATCTATGTATCTGTCTGTCTGTCTCTCTGTCCATCCATCCATCCGTCCTTCTGTCGATCCGGCCATCATCTTTCTGTCTGTCCATCCGTCCGTCTGTCAGATTTTTCTGTAATAATTAATTTATCAGCTAGAAATTTCTCTTTGTCAGTACAATATGATATAATGATATTTTATTTTAAAAATATTTACAATGTCACCATCCTAGTCAAAATCCATCCATCAGTTATGTTCTTTTTTATTATTATTTATGTATTTATGTATTTGTTTATTTATACATTTTACAAAAGATCTGTTGATTACAAATTACAAATACAATCTTTCAGTAATCATAATTGACTTAAATCATGGACTAGTTATGGAAATGTCTCTGTCAAAATTTTTAACATTGTAGTTTATTTTCTTTTTCTAATTTATGTTCCATGTTAAACTGTGTGAGAAGCTGTTGGAACATAAAATATTGTGTAACTATTTTTTTTTTTTCTGTAAGGAATGTCACTGTCCTTCCCATGAGTATAACCTAGCAAAGATCATTTAAGATGATACATGTCTCTGACTGTACTTCCCCATCACACACTGTACATTGTACTTTAAGATCATATTATCTATTCTTCCTGAACAATAATCCACCCTGAGGTCTGTGGTTTATCTTTTGTGGACAGCTGATTCATACAGAAAGTGTTTCAGTATACGGATCATGTGTCTTTATTATGCACACAATCCTATCAGATGTGTGCGGCGATTAAGATCGGCCCTCACGTCCTGTGCTGCCATATGAACGGGATACGAGCTGCGGGGCTGATGGGATATGAGAGGAGAGGGGAGGCACGGTGCGCGGTTGACATTCTGTCATCTCAATGCAGAAGATAAACAGAGCACTGTGGATTTATCAGGACGCCAATGTGCAAAACTCTGAATGACAAAGGGGACGTGAGGTGAAGTGCATAGATATGAAGACCTGCCACATACAGCACATGAAGATACAGAAACAATATCAACATTTTAGAAATGTCAACATGTAATGTTTATGGTTTTATATAATGCAGTTTAAATAGGACATATAATCTAGTTTGTATACAATATAGATGCCATTCATTTTATACTGCATGTAAGATACACTATATACCATTCAGACGTTTGCGGTCAGAAAGATTTTTTTATTTTTTTTATTTTAAACAAATAATTATTTTTCATTCATTTAATTTACCAACAGTGTCAGAAAAGACATGCATAATGTTATTAAAAACTGTCTTTCGATTAAACTGCTGTTCCTTGAACCTTTTATTCATCAAAAATCCTGAAATGTTTCTTGAGCAGCAAGTCAGCAAATTAGAACAATTTCAGAAGGATCATGTGACACTTCAGACTGGAGTAATGTTACTAAAATTCAGCTTTGATCAGCAATTAATTACATTTTACAATATTTTAAATAATATTTCACAATATTATTGTTTTAGTTTTTTGGATCAAATAAATGGCACCTTGATGAACATGAAAAAATTCCTATGGGCCCCATACATTTGAAAAGTAATGAAAAATAAGCAACATTACAAAACATTTTTTTTTAAGTAAAAGCCTTGCGACATGTTTTGACATTTGTGTTTTTTCTAGTCTTTTTTTTCCAATCATATGCCAGCTTTATCTTCATAGCAGCACATTTTGACCTGAAAAAGGGCACCAAGAAAGGACATCTAAGTGCATGAAGATCACAAGTAAAACGTAAAAGTAGGTAGAAAGTCTGAAATAGCAGTAAAACATCAGTAATTTTGTTTACAACTTTGAAAATCTTTTTTCTTTTACAGTGTACAGAATCAAAATATCAAACCAAGTTGGATTTTTGGGCCACGTTTAAATTGCATAAACATGACATGTTTAGACTGAAACAAAACAAACCTCTCAAGTTGTTTCCTATTGAATAGATTCAACAGCTAATGGTATAAACCAATGCTTTTATCACCATAACAAGCGTTTCACCTCATTTCCTCGACTACATAAGAGTCACTATGCTGAATGTTTTCATTCCTTTATTTCCCACATGATGAAATGAACTGCAGCTGAAACAGTCAAACACTAACAACGCTGTTATGTGTTTTTTACAGTGGGTTTACGATGGCAGAAGTCTTCTGAAATGGCCTCGGGTCTCTGTGTGGGCCGGGGTCTGCAGTACAGATCCCTCTGGGACTGCAGAAATGGAGTGAAGACCAAATATGCCCAGCCCTGTTTGTCCTCCTGTCAGTGGGGAGTAAAAATACTGCAGCTACGTGCTGCCCGCCAAGCCTCCTTCTCCAGAGCAACGTGTCCCACAATCCTCTGGCTGGACATAGTGTCTGCACTTCACAGGGCATAAACGGTCATGGAAATGGACAAAAGTAAATAAATCTACAATACAGTTCAAATAATAGTTTTCAACACCATTTAAAAACATTAAAAACATTTTTATTTCTTGAATAAAAAAAGATTTTTTTATATATATTCCAAACATACCAGAATACTATCTATAAATTTCTTGTTTTCAGTGTGCTTCACTGCAGATTTGAATATAGACTTTTAATATGTTCATTTTGCAGTGGATGCTTTGGTGTTCTACGCATCCAGCTGGCCTTTGTCACTAATCTTGATAAACAGCGCAGTCTTCTTTCAGGTCTGTGTGAGGGTGAAGAGTGATCCGCTGCTTGATATGAAAGCTCTGCTTTGCCTACGTGAGCTCTGAGGCTTAGCGCTGTCCAAAAGAGACTCAGAGATAAAGCAGGAGAGGAGAGATGAGGAGATAACAGACCACAGCCACTGACTGACTGCTGCTGCTGCTGCTGCTGCTGAGCTGAAACACAGGCACTGTTTAGCTGCTTAATGACTGGTGATTTAACAAAATAGCAGCTTAGAGCTTATAGTCATTTTACAGTTTATAGTTGCAGTCAACCATTTTACAGTTAAAGTGGCCAAAACATAAAATAAAAGGATCAGTTAATGAAAAATAAGGAGGAACACTTTAGCATGCTTTAAAAAAAACGTATTATGGAAATAATATACTTTAAAAGAACATACGTGTGAACTGAATGTAATGTTTTAAGGTGATCATTAGCATGTACACTGCAATTTATGTAACACCAGAACTACCGGAATTCTATAACTACTAGAATGGCCATAGCAGTCATTCTGACCGTTTATACTAGACTAAACTGATTGCCATGTCATATTTACATTAGAAGCTACTGTTGATGATTTAAAGGGGTCATCAGATGCCCATTTTCCACAAGTTGATATGATTCTTTAGGGTCTTAATGAAAAGTCTATAATATACTTTGGATAAAAATTCTCAGTGGTAAAAAAACACCTTTTTTACCTTGTCAAAATCAGCTCAACAAAAATCATCCCATTCTGGTTGTGGCTGCTTTAAATGCAAATGAGCTCTGCTCGCCCCGCCCCTCTCTTCTCTCTGTGGAGTGACGAACCTGTTTACTTTAGCCACGTTTAGCCGCTAAACTTGCTAACTAGCACATTATCAGGAAAGACAATCGCAAAGATTCATTAAAAAACCCTTGTACTCACTTCTGCTGTAAGTGAAGCTGGATCATGAATGATTCGCGCGAACATAGACGGATATATGTAGATCGGGAGGCGCATTCCCTTCACAAACAAACATAATCCACTGCATCTTCAGTGGCTCAGATGTCGCGAGTAAATGACGACCACAAGGCTCATTATTACATCCAGCAACACAACACCTCAATTGCTCAATTCTTGTCTAACTTACATCCCTGCTCCGGACTCAAAACATGGAGGTTGGACTGTTACAACTGATCTGAGGTAAGACGCTCATGTCAATCAACTATCGTGGGAGCGGCCTCTGTTGGTGTGACGCCACACCAACAGGCATCTGAGAATGGCTCGATTTGAAAAAGGAGATATTATTTTTACAGATTAATTAAAAACCACTGCATTGATTTTTATCATTATAGGGTAGATTTGTATATACACTGCCAACACACATTAATGTTCAAACAACATGAAAAAGTGAACTTTGCATCCGATGACCCCTTTAAGAGTGTTTTTGACCCACCTAAGTAAGATTTCAGTGCATATTTATATGCAATTTTATGATTACTTCTATTGTCTTTGAAATATGGTTACTCAGTGTACTGCTGAATGTACTGACAAGCATTTATAGTTTCTAAAATATACTTTAATGTAATTTCTATTGAAAATGTTATGTCACATATTTAAATATATTTGTAATTATAAATTTGTAATGATGAAGCTTAAATTTAGTACATTTAAAATATCTTAACTTGATATGTAATACTGAATAACACACTACAGTTAAAATTATGATCAAGTGCTTACTTTAGTATGTTAGTCAACACATTAAAATAGGTGCACTTTAAAGCATGACAAGATTATTAAACATAATGTTTTGAAATATACTTAAAAATAAAGCTTTTAGTTTGACATAATTGCAAAGTTCACTTATTAAAAGTTTACTTAAATGTGTTAAAGGGGTCATCGGATGCCCATTTTCCACAAGTTGATATGATTCTTTTAGGGTCTTTAATGTAAAGTCCATAACATACTTTAGTTAAAATTTCTCAATGGTAGTGTAAAACAACACCCTTTTTACCTTGTCAAAATCAGCTCTGGTCATAGTGAGCCGTTTCAGTGCATGTCCCTTTAAATGCTAATGAGCTCTGCTCATCCCGCCCCTCTCTTCCGTGAGTTGACGAGCGGTTCGATAAGATGTAAACTAGCACATTATCAGGAAAGGGAATTTGCAAAGATTAATTAAAAAAAAAACCCTATACTCACTTCTTCTGTAGGTGAAGCTGCAACACAAATGATCAGTGCAAACATAGATGCATTTAGGTAGATCAGGGGCGCATTCCATCCAAAAACTAAAGTAATGTTAATCCTTTGTGTCTTCAGCAGCTCAGATGTCAGGAGTGACGACTGCTATGTTCATTATTACATCCAACAACAAAACACCTCAATCGCTCAATCAGAGATATTCTTGTCTTACCCTGCACTGGAGTCTGTTCACAACTCACTCAGCTCATCAGGGTGGGTTTAAGGTAAGACGGCTGTGTCAATCTACTATCGTGGGAGTGGCCTTTGTTTGCCTTTGAAGCTGAGAAGGGCTTAATTTGAAAAAGGGGATATTATTTTTACAAATTAAATAAAAACCATTGGGTGGACTTTTAGTTTGACATTGTTACAAAGTTCACTTATAAAAAGTCTGCTTGAGTGTGTTAGGAAACAATCATAAAAGTAAACTCTCTTAAACATTTAAGTGGCCTTTTATATATTTAATACAATCTTTTCTGCTACTACTTTATATATATATATATATATATATATACACTAAGATTTGAAGTACACTACAAGCGCATATTCAATAAACGCCCAAGCCATGACTAAGAGTTGTTGTTCAGTGTTTACTCAAAAGTCTGAAGGCACAGCAACAAAAATGGCTCATTTTAACCTCAGGGTCAAAGAGTGGGTGGAAAATCGTCATGCAAAATTAAAATATGACTGTTTTTGTTGAAAGAAACATTTACTAATAATATTACCTCTGGGATGAAAATGAAGTGATTTATAACAAGACATAGTCACATTAAAGCCATGAGATGGGATGATTTTAGATTTATTTGTCTATTTATTCAACTGATGTAAAGCTGCATGAGGCAGTAGACTTCCACAAACAGTATATGTCATTCTTCTCTTTCTCGCCATTTTTTTCTCGTCTGCTTAACTCAGCTCCACACGGTTCAGCCTCACCACCCCTGAATGCACAGATACTTTGGCATGGCTGGGCAGAAAGCCCTAAAAAGACCAACAGCAAAGAGGTCTGGATCTTAGTAGCACACACACACACACACACACACACACACACACAGTATAGCACAAATCAAAGATCTCATGCAATCTGAGAATGTGCTGTTGTCTGCTGTTCTCCGTGTTACACAGGGACACACAGAAAAAGCCATTATTGTCTCGTTTTCCAGAGCTCAGCTCATAGAAAACAAGGACGGCAGCCACTGGACACCTGGGAGCAGTAATGAAAACTATGAAAAGCAGCCAAGAGATGCAGGTCAAGAGTCTGGTGGCTCTAATGAGTATCAGTGATTACATTATACAGGACTGCTCAGATGAGGGTGGTCCAGCTATGGTGGCCATTCAGACTTACAACTATGTCTTAAAGAGACAGTTCATCCAAAATGAAAATTTGGTGAACAGTTACTCACCCTCAGGCTGTTTAATATGTAGATAAGTATTATTTGATGAAATTACATCTCAGCATTACATCGTTTGCTCACCAATGGTGAATGGGTGTGAATGGCTGCCGTCAGAATGATAGTGCAAACATCTGATAAAAACATCACAATAATCCACAAGTAATCCACACCACTCCAGTCCACCAATTAACATCTTGTGAAGTGGAAAGATGCATGTTTGTAAGAAAGAAATCCATCAAGATAAGGTTTTTTAACTTTAAAACGTCACTTCTAGGCAAAATACCAATCCATATTTTAGAATATCACTTCCTCCAGTGAAAAAGTCCATCCCCTGTTGTTTTCTGACATAAAAATCCACCAACATATTTGTTTAGAATGGTTTTGGACTGTTTTCATTTGTAAACGGTGCTTGATCTGTGCAGATTTCTCTCCTGTATCAGATGATACAAATTTTTCACTGAAAAAATGAATATTATGGATAAAGGACTCATATTTTAGCTGGAAACAATGGTTGTTCTTACAGATGCACAGCTTTTCAGTTTAATTGATGCCATGTGGATTACTTGTGGATTACTGTGATGTTTTTATCAGCTGTTTGCACTCTCATTCTGACGGCACCCATTAGCTTCAGAGGATCCACTGCTGAGCAAGTGATGTAATGCTACATTTCTCCAAATTTGTTCTGAAGAACAAAGAAACAAATTCACCTGCATCTTGGATGGCCTAAGGGTGAGTAATTTCAGGAAATTGCCTATTTTGGGTGAACTATTTTGGCTAAACTAAGAGATAATTTATCCAAAAATTTAAAATTTGCAATTTATTCACACTTGTGTCGTTACAAACCTTAATTTCTTTCTTCTGCAAAACAAAAAAAATATATTTTGAATGTTTTTGTCTATGCAATTAGTCAGTAAAACTAAACACAACACTGGAGCCCATTGACTTTTATTTTTCAGAATAACTTTGTCCAACATTCTTCCTAATAACTGCTTATTTCCGCTGGCAGCGGTGGCAGCACGCACGTACTTCACAGTGCACAAACATCACGCACGTCTCCATTATATTTAGTAAGGAAGTATTTTTTGTTTCTGGGAATGAAGTGCCTTTTTCCAGTGTTCCAGACCCAGTTTAATTTACTCAAACCTAAACTTGTGTATATTTTAAGAGACAGAGTAAACCTGTTCTCTGATCGCACCAAAGGGTGACCTCACACAAACTGTTCCTTTCCCATGATCCAGGCCGCCCCCTCATTCTACTCAGATTCCTGATGTTTGTCCTACGTCAGTACAATGCCAGATTTTCCTAACTGGCTTATTTGGGTGGTTCTGTACCCAGAGAGCTGTTTTTCTAGCTGTAGTGTGTCTTTGAAGAGATCTGACAGTGGGATATACTATACTATGGTCATGTGCCGAGACTAAAGTGATTAGAATTCTTATTTGAAATCCCTTCGATGTGTTTGTGAAATGATATCAGAAGCTGGTGTTAATGTGGAGGTTATGCCCTATCTTTGGAAAGGTTTGTTTGTACTAATCACTTAGCATTAACATGGTAGAGTGGAAATGACTCCGTGTACGTTAAATTTCCATTTTTAAAAAAAAAAAAAAAAAGCTGACATGTTTTGAAATCCAATCACTGTTTTTAAAAAATAGCAAGTGAACACTCATGCTTAAGGAATTTGACATTTTTATTTTATTTAATTTATGATATAAAAGTCAAAAGTAGAACATACTATGGCATAATTATGAGGAAAAGTCAAAAATACATAATAAAATGTGATGATTATAAGATAAAAGATCAAAATTGTGACATTAGGTGTGATAATTACGAGGTATAAAATCACACTTATGACTCATATTTTTGTCATAATTATGACTTTGTGTCAAAATTTCAACAACTTTTTATGTCATAAAGTAGATTTCATAAATTAATTTATACAACAGTTCTTTCTGATCCTCGAATCTGATAAGAGTGTGATATTCACCATTTGTATCACTCCGCTTGCTGTATTTCTCACAGCGAGTGTCATGGTGGGGGGCCAAATCCACTATGATTTTATAAATAATACTGTTTTTGTGTCACAGAATGTAGTTTTAAGAGATTTTAGGCGAGAATATACATGTTTAGATTTCAAAGATACTGAAAATTTCTTCAGTGTTTTTGAAGATGTGAGCTCCAGAGCGTCAGCAGCCGTTCAGTGCTCATGAACCTGCCAAGAGCAGCCTTACCTTGGCCAGATCTTCTGGAATTTGCTGCTGGCTCTGATGTCTCTAGTGGTTAAACATGAGATATAATTTATTTTGGATAAATCTAATGACCAGTTTGGTTTCATTAATCTATTATTTGTTCCAGAGCATATAGTTTTGTCTGAGGGCAAAATCTCATCACGTTATATTTTATGTAAATTTAATACTTTACATCAGAGCGCTGCCTTTGTAATTTTGACTGAATTGCCTAGCAACATTTATGATGGCTGTTGTTTATTAAATATTATCATTCAGTAAATAATATTTTTTTATAAATAACTGTAGTATTTAATAATAGTATTTAGTATTGGCAAAGTTACATTAATCCGGCATTAGATGGCAGCAAGAGACTGTTTTTATGAGTGAGTCAGCAGTAAAGACTTTTATATTGAAAGAGACTGAAATAGAGTTGTAAACAAGGAAGTTATTTTTACTTTAAACAACACCTTTTTAGACACAGCCAACAAATGCATTGAGCAGCGCTGTCGTCGAAATCACTCTTAATAGATTAAAGAAAGAATAGCATGACAAAGATATCGCTTTCCTCAGCGGACATTCAAACTAATGTTTTATTGTGAATATGAGATTGAGCTGAAGAATGAATGCTGTATCAGCAGGTAATCACACCCGCTCAATCCATCTCTCTCTCATTATACTCTACATAATACACAGCTTTTATTACAGTAATAAATTAATTTTTTTAAATGAAACAACTCATCATTCCTTCATTACTAATTCTAAATTGACATTTTCGAATTAGTAATGCAAGCTTGTGCTCAGCTGTTAAACTGTCAGTCTGAGATTTGAATCCGTGGTGGAAGGAAGTAGTTCTGCACAAAAGAGGGTTTTTAAAGACACTCTGTTGTTGTACCTTATGTATTTACACACTGGTGGTGTCGAACTGTTGTATAATTGCAATATCACACTGGAATATTACACATAGCTACTCGTGTGGTATTGCTTATTTAATAATTATGAATATATCATAATTTTGACCTTTCATCTCGTGAGGATTTTTTATCTCCAGTTTCCTTTTTTTATCTAATAAATTTGTACTTTTATTGCAAAATTAGGTCAGTATGTAATGACAGTGTACTTAATATGTCATTTTAAATTAGGATATCATAATTTTTACTTGTATGTAATGACTTCTTATCTGATTATTTTGATTTAAGATCTCTCAGTTTTGACTTTGGATCTTATAATGTTGTAATATAATGACTTTTTATCTTATAAGTATGACTCTTTAGTGTAATAATTATGATTGGCCAAAGCATGTTTATTTTTTTATGTGGCCAATTTTGTCTTTCCTATGGACAGCTTTACATTTCTAATAATTCTCAATAAAAAAAAAATTAAACAATGTATGTGATTCTTAGATCAGAGTCACGTTTCTCTCCTCAGTATACAGTTATTAATTTGGCTAAATATCTGAAACACTTAACTATCTAAGAGGATTACAAAACTGCTGCTTTATCCCTTCTTTACCTCTTTAACTTCTGCTGGGTTTTACAGCAGCAAGAATGCCTTTAATCTGATTCCTACTTTAATGTTTGCTTATGGCTACTTACGTCCTGAACTGGGAGCAGTGTTGATTTTTATAGCAGCACGTGAGGGGCTCTGTATGTGACCCCTCATTTGAGTCAAGACAGAAGGGTCTGGATCATATGGAAACAACCAAGATTAAGCATAATTCAATACATGTTCAGCATTAAAACCCTACTTTAGAGGCTTTCATTCTGTACAGTCAACACCCTCTTAGTCTTAGCCATGTCAGCTTTAGTTCACCGCAGAATGAGGGCAAGATAAACAACCATGAGGGGCTTGATAATCACATAATAATCTGTACCACTAATTACAATGGTGGATTAGAAGGGTCAGATTTGAGGAAAAAGTATTAAATATTTGTTGAATTAAAAGGTTTTTTGCTTTCACACTGATAGGAACAATAGAAATTTTATTTGTATTCATTTTATTTCAGTCGGATGGGGGAAATAAAGTGGCTGGAGGTACATTCGAGGTTTCTCAACCAGAAACGAGTAAAGTTTGAGTGTTCAGATGAGAAATTTCTTAAACAAGCCTAGGTGAACAAAATGAGCATATGCGGTAGACGAGGGCTGCAGGAGCTCTTCAGAATGAGGACAATATGCTCTGATGTTGCCTGGCACTGAACGTTGAGCACGTGTAAGACGTGCTGAGAAAACCAAAGGTGGCAATGTGGAGAGAGAATGCGAAGCTAAATCTGGCAGCCATTGCTTTATCGATTTTGCCATCTCTGTGGTTCAGCTGGAAACACATACAGAGACACATCTGGCCGAACGCAGTGCAGCTGTCCACCAAAGTGAATTGCTTTTTTCATATGAACTTTGTCCTGATGCATTCTGGCATTGCCTTGTTTTATATTGTGGGAAACTGAATATAAAATAATGGATGGAAACACTAAGATGTAAGTAAACCTATATGCATTAAACATTTTTAATCAGAGTATCTGTTTACAAAAAGTACAAACTGCCCATCTTGTTGGCAAAGGTTTTTTACATTAACTTTGAAACCAAACTGGTCAATTTAGCTTTTGATGCGACTGACTTTTTCTGAGTGATTATTATTATTGGGGATGTTAAAAAAATCACAGGGTGGATATTGATCATTATAGGGTGGATGTGTACACACACTGCCAACACACATTTATGTTCAAACAACATGTAAAAGTGAATGTTGCATCTGATGACCCCTTTTCAAGCTGTTTTGAATTTCTGTGCAGTATGACGTCATATTGCTCAGGCCCCGCCCACGGCCGCTGACGGACTGTCCCTTATTAGTATATTTCCAGCCTCAGCCGGTAGTAGTCATTTTCTCTGCGCTCGAGCAGAGTGACAACAATGTCTTGAAAGCAATGCAGGTGTTTTATAGTTGGATGTAAAAGTGAATATGAGTCTTCATTTTTTCCCTACATCAGAGTCACTGAGGATGCAATGGATTAGTTTTGTTTTTGATGATAATTTACCACCAAATTCACAAAAAAATGGAAGAGAGAGGCGGAGTCAGCAGTAGTTGATTATCATTTAAACAGAAATGCATCAAAACAAGTCAGCTGTTTTTGACAAGGTAAAAGAGTTCTGCCCCTAATATTTAACTAACCGTTAGTTGACAAAAAGAGGCTTGGTCCACCAAAATTTTATTAGTTGCTTAGTCAGAAATTTTTTTTTTTACAGGAAGTGGCAAAATCATGCAGTCCGTGATGGACAGATCGTTAACGGCTGGTCTATGTGGTAATATGGTACATCGGGCAGGACATCCAAACAGTCGCTTATCAAATATGGCTTTTCATCTGAAAGATGTATGTAGTAGTAACTTTATATGGCCGCTCAATCTAATGTTAACCTAGAAAAATGTGTGCTATTTAAGTGTCTGTGCAGAGCGTGGAAGCTGAACAGTAGCGTGCTGACTGCATGACAGATGGAGGCACCGGTGTGGTCACTTGCTCTTAAAATACTCATACAGATCAAAGTAATCCATCTTTAAAATCTGTAAAGACTCTACATTTATGTTATTGCACTCACAATAACAATGGAACATTGTGCTTTTATAAAATAATGAAAGCAAACAGGATGTGCTTTCTGCCGTGTCGGTCTCTGTGAACTTGAGCGTGTCACTTTGAATTTATATATATATTTGCCTCACAGCATGAAAAATATATCTATAGAGAGTAAAATGTCTACTTTCAAATGAACCAATTCAAATAGAAAACAAATATTCTCAGATTATGTAATCCGTATGAAACCTGCATACAGGTGCATCACTACTGTGGAGATGACAAGTGTTGCTGACTTCATCTCTTAAACCGAAAACAAAGAAAGCACTAGTTTATTAATAAATTATTAAAACATTAATGCCGTCTCCTTGCTATTTTTCCATGACACATTCATAATTATTTTATCTGCCAGTGCACTGTGGCAAGCTGTTTTTTGTGTGCTTGTAGGCAATTAAAGTAGGCAATTAAAGGCTCATTATTATGTTTTATATGCTTCATAAATAAACGTGCGACTTAAGGTCATTGCACCAAAAGTTTTTTTGTTTTTTTTTCAGTATGCGTCATCCTTACCTGTCAAAATGCTTGCTATGGATGCATATACGCAGAAAATCAATTATCTGATTTTTTTTTATTATGGACAAAAGTTTCGGAGGCAGTGTGGTCGTATTTATTTTTTAACGTGCGAAAGTGTGCAAAGACCTTAATAGTCAATTAATGCATAAAATTAATGACTACTAGTCAACCAGATAATTCCAGAAGAAGTTGAGGGCAGCCCTAGTTTTACACAACCATTGAGGAATTTTAACTAAAGTATGTTACAGACATTTCATGAAGACCCTAAAGAATCATACCAACTTATGGAAAATGGGCATCCAATGTCAAGCAAGACAAGACGAGCGTTTGACATTAGAAAGTACATAAAGTGTATTATTTTTATAAAAATAACAGATCGTTTTGGTAGATAAGACCCTTCTTCATCGTCTGGAATCATTTACAACCGCATCTGGGATTGTTGAAGCTTCATTTAAACTGCATTTTGGGCACCATATCAGTCTATTATATGGAGAAAAATGCTGAAATGTTTTCCTCAAAAAACACAATTTCTTTACGACTGAAGAAAAAAAGACATGAACATCTTGGATGACAAGGGGGTGAGTACATTATCTGTAAATTGTCAATGTGGAAGTGGACTTCTCCATTCACACTGTTGCCGCGTGTTGAAGCAACTCCAATAACGTGTTATTAAACCCCTGGAATGCGATCTGTACCAGTGAAACCCCTCCAAAAAATTTTATATTACCTTGAAACGTGTTTTTTACCGGGGAACCCCAAACGCGATTGGGCTAATTTTAAATACCAATTGGGCGGGTTTTGTTGTAAAAAGCTGGCAACCCTGTTTACAATAAATCACTGTCACTGTAATCTGTGACTGTAATCTGTCACTGGTGATGGACGGCCTTCAGATTTTTCCGCCAATGACGGACAATTTTCGGTTAATGTGACCTCTGGAAGGTGATCATAATGTTATCAGTGTTTAAGCAGGCCTACTGCTGGATATCACAATGCCTTTGGTCTGACAATATACTGAATCGGTGAAGCAAACAAACGTTTAGCTTCACTTGTCTGCCTCTCCACGGAGATGATATCGGCCAGCTGCTTATTAGCTCCTACAGATTGAGCTGTAACAGGTCACTCTCTGTCAAATTAAATTCAGAGTGCAGGAGGACATCTCGCACGTGAGTTTAATTTAGCCATCAGCAGTGACGATCAGCAGCACAGGTGCATGGAGGAGCGTGCCGTCATGCTAAACAGGTGCGCAGGCTGGTGAGAAGCAGCTCTGTGCTGTGCTGCCTCTCCCCGTACAGCATTCGGGATAAAATGAGCGTAATTCTGGATCGGAGGGGAACAAGGTGCCCGCTGGAATGCCAGGAATGCCCGTCTCAAATACCAGCTCAGCACACACCTGCCTACAGTGCCCCAGTGTGAGCACACCTACTGTAGGCCTCTGGGGTGTTTTTATCTCCAGTAAAATTACTTTTCGGTTTCGGCGGACATTGTGGAGGTCACAGCCCAGAGGAGAATTTTATTGCACTTTCAAAGCTCAGGAGACATAATGGACTCCAGTGAAACTGTCTCAATCCCAGCTATATGTTTTTGAAGTCTTTTTTTCATTTTTAAATGACCCTGCAGGCCAAAACAGAACATGAGGATTAATGAAAATATAATTTGACATTATTACAAAGTGTACTTTTTTAAAAGTGTGTTAAGCAATAGTGTACTCTCTTGAAGTTTCATTAATATGCAAGTACTTTTTTTAAAACTATACTTTTTAAGTACACAATCAGTACAGATAAGCACACTTGTTTTTCAAAAGGGAGTCCTCTTGAGTGTGTCACAGTTAAGACCCTTGTTTGTCTTACTCTCGTGATTTCAGAGTTTCTCAACAGGGAAGTGTAGTCAAAATTTGGTTTGCTGGTTTGCTGTGGACTTTGATTTCAGTGTGCTGGCTTAGGTTAATAATGTCTAAGGAACTGTAGTTTTAAGGGTGTTATTCCTTGTTGGAGGGCTGTTGGGTTAAACCTTGACTGAGAGTCTGTTTTCGGTTGGTTATTAATCTCTCGGTCAACCTCTAAACGGTAAAGGTTTGGATCCCCCGCGTAGTTTGACGGGGGGCAAAGTACAGCAGTTCTTAGCCGATATGAGTCTGCTTTAAAAGGAAGATGAAGGCTTTGGAGTTTCGTCAGAATTGCTACAGAGAATGGAATGAATGGAATGCTTTCTATTTTAAGTCAAATCATTATGACCTCACTGACGCCAAAAGAGTCACTCCTTTACAAAACACTTAAATACTTAAACAGTCAGCTGGAGCTTATCTACAACACAGACAGCCAATGTCATATTTAGGTGTTATTGGAAAGAAAATGGCACTGTTTGGTTCAATTTATAAGCCCATGAATAAACTGAATATGGGACAGACATAATAAATGCATTAAAAAATAAACAACCCTGCTTAAAATGAGTTCAACTCAAGCTCTTCTCATGCTGAGCACTGGCTGAGAGGGCTCAGTAAATCAGCTCTTTCATAAAGTCTGCAGCCTGGTATTATGAGTTAATTGTGATATTTACAAAGTCTATGTTTGTAATATACCATACTTATATTATAGTATGCACATTTTCTGTATGCATAGAAATCCTGTATGACCTACTTAATTTGACAAATCGAACATGAAAACATAACCTCAGGTCATTTTTTATTTTTTTTTTTGATTTGGAGAAAATGGGGCATTGCATCATTTTCTTACCAGTGGATCCTCTGCGGTGAATGGGTGCCGTCAGAATGAGGGTCCAAACAGCTGATAAAAACATCACAATAATCCACAAGTAATCCACACCACTCCAGTCCATCCTTTAACATCTTGTGAAATGAAAAGCTGTGTGTTTGTAGGAAACAAATCCATCATTAAGATGTTTTTAACTTTAAACTGTCGCTTCTAAATGCAAGTCCATAAACTATATTAGCACTCCCTCTATTAAAAAACATCATACATCAAAATCCACCAACATATTAGTTAAAAACTGATTCAGACTGTTTTTGCTTGCAAGCAGTGCTCAATATGTGCATATTTCTCTCCTGATTCAGACAAATCAACTTTTTCACTGAAGAAAGCAATATAGATAGAGGACTCCTATTTTAGCCATAAGTAACGGTTTGTAGTTTAAAATGTCTTAATGATGGATTTGTTACTGCTTGTGGATTACTTACTTTACTTGTGAATTACTGTAATGTTTTTATCAGCTGTTTGGACCCTCATTCTGACGGCACCCATTCACTGCAGAGGATCCATTGGTGAGCAAGTGATGTAATGCTACATGCTACAAACTCATCTGCATCTTGGATGGCCTGAGGCTGCATACAAATTTCCATTTTTGGATGAACTATTGCTTTAAAATTTCATTCTGATAATTTGATCACACCGCCAAAAATAATACAAAAATGCAGATAAACTTAAATGAAAAATAAAGATGCAATGATGATCAGAGAATATTACTGTGGCAGAGTTCCCATTGTGAGGCTGCTGGCAGAAGCTGCAGAAGACATGACATGAGAGCATATTTAGTATTAAAAGTACCCAAATCCCTCTTTTCATTCAGGCCTGTCTCATTTCTCAGTGGAGTCCTGAAGAAAGGACATCCCGCTGATTCAGAGGAAGGAAAAATAGAAACCTTGAGACTATTAAGGACACTTGTGAATCCTGTGTGACCTGTGGCAAGGCCACTGTGGCTTTAGTAATATCGTGTTTTCTTCTTGCATACCCAGATTTGTTCAAATATATATGTATTTGCAAATAAATAAATAAATTCGTTCTGCAGACCTGGAAAGAATGTTCCAATTTTTAATACATTCTAAGCTCTGCCAACAGAACCAATGTAAATGCAATTTTGTTTCTTTTTATAAACGAAGGGATGAGTCAAAATAATTAATGTGACATTTAACAGTATGCTGCAGATTGTTCTAAAACCAGAATATTTCTTAACACAAAATGTTCACTTAAAAATACTTTTTTGTTTTCTTTAGTCTGACTTTTAGTCTTGTTTCTTGTTATTGTGCTGCATTTGCGTATTGACTGTTACATTCCTTGGGATTTAGCATGGAGTTTAATCATTAGCTCACGCTGCTTGAGGTCCATTACACTCTTGGGAGGCCAAGATTTATAGCTGAATCAACAATACCACAATGAACTTCAGTTATTTACCATGACTTTGGAGTAGAAGACTTCCTACACTCATAAGCTTTTTTATGGGAACTTAAATGTATTTTTATTTCCTGATTATATCAGTTGCATGTTTTAAATACCTTCCAAAATTGTTACAACAAAATTGAACAATGAAATGCAGCCACGATAACAGTTAATATTACTGTAAAGCAACAGTCAAAAAGCTCTGTATCTCATATAACACATATTTAGCTTAACTTATGAATTAAAACTGGTTTCTTTGCCTACAAAATTAGTTTAAAGGTTGTCCAAGCCATACCTGTCCATTGCACACTCCCCTGGTGGATGTTAATGAGTTACACACAAGTTTTGAGTAATTTTCCACTACAAAGTGAAAAGCCTGAGTAGATCTTACTAATGGCGCTCCAAAGATGTGACTCATGACAGGAACAACCTTTGGCTTGCTCAGCTTATGTCAAAATTCCTGACACATTCTTGTGAGTCAATGTATGCAGGCGACAGGATGGCCATCAGGCTAAGGTGAAAAGGTTTACATGTATATGCCTCCCACTTGGGGTCAAGGGTCAAGGCAAAAGTCTCATATCATCTTAGAGAACTAGGATCAGGTTGCCACTTCACAAACATTTATTGTGATCACATATAGGACTTCTAACTGTCAATTATTTAGAAATGGTGCTGATATATTAAACGTGGTCTTCAGTCTCCAGTTCTTTGAGTAAATATTAGCTGTGTGTCCGAACTCAGAGATTGCATCCTTCGAAGGCTGCATTCAAAGAATGAATGCATCACAGTGACACAACAAACACTGTCCTGTTTCAAAGGCTTTTTCAGATGCAGCCTTGATATGCATCCTTTGTTTCCTAGGCCATGAAGGATACAACAGATGGATCCTTCGCAGTCCAGACTATCCCAAATCCAGACTATCCCAATGTTTAATTTTTTTTGAGAGAAAATGCTGTGTTACACTTTTAAATATAAGTATTGCTTACAACTTAATTAACTAATGCTACAAAAAATTGTTTGCTTATATCTTACTAAAATGCAATTTTAAAGTTTCTACTTTTTTGTGTACATAAATGGACTAATGTGAACATATTTAGACAGACTGTGAACCTTGTTTAGTTTTCAAACAGTTTAATATCACTTTCAAAAAAGTCCAGTATAAACGTCACTGCTCATTTAGGATCATCCCATTTATCAACCCTTGGTTCGAAGCCTTCGAAGGATGCAGCCCCTGCATTGGGACACAGGTATTGTTGCCTTGAATATGTGAATGACATCATGAAATCACTGCTAAAGCCTTTGAAGCACAAGGTTAAACCCGGCATCATAAAGCCGTGTGTCTGTCAAAGGTCATGGGTCACCAGCAGGGCAATGACCCTAAACACTTTAAAAAACACTCAGGACTGATAAAAAGTAAACACTTGACTATGATGAGCCAGCAATGAGCTAATTCACATTGAATACCAGGGGCATTATGGAGTTTGGGTGGGGTTTAAATAAATTATAGCATACATTTAAGAAGATTACTTTTATGGCAATTATATACTTTAAAGGGGTCCTATTAAACTTTTTCACCTTTTGAATTTTAGTCAGTGTGTGGTGTGTATGTTTTGGCATAAAAAAAGATCTACAAAGCTACAAATATGAAAGTCCAATCCAAAGGGAGATAATTTGTTTTTAAAAAATCCTGTTTTAAGAAATACAAAGAACGGCTCCTTTGGACTACAGCATTTGTTTTCCGGGTGCTAAGATGTCACAATGAAGCAAATTAGAATATCATTAAAATAAATCCCGCCTACAGTAAAAACACAAGCATTGACTAGAGTGGCCGCGATCAGCTCCGGTGGCCTTAATGCGCCACAGACGTGTGCAGTGTGTGGTAAGAGATTTAGTCATCATACAGTGTAGATAACTTCACTTATAACGCAAGTGTTTTTTAAAATGCATAAACTTGCACTAGAATAGGCTAGGCTAATCAGTGATGATGTTCTCTGATAATGTTAATGTTCTTTACTCGTTTTCTATAGCTGCTTTTTGAAAAACTAAGGAAATGTAAGCATTATAATTAGTAACTTACAATGTTTTTATCAATTGTTGTCATGTTAAATAAAGTCATATTAAAAGGGTTAGGCTGCTATTAGCCTTATGCTGGAGCTGGTTTTCGGGCAATGAAACTAAGTATATAAATAATTAAATAAATGAGCACATTAATATCATATATCGGCGATCCTGCAGGCAGACGATAGGACCCAACACTACTGTATCATATTATCTACTCACCCTCCATGCATCCTAGGTGTATATGACTTCCTTCTTTCAGACAAATGCAACTGGTGTTCAATTAGAAATGATCCTGACACTCCCAAGCTTTAGAATGGCATAGATGGGTGTTTCTCTTCATCAGTCCAAAACAAGTCCAATAAAGTGCATCCATCCATAATAAAAAGTGTCTCACACGGCTCTGGAGGGGTCAATAAAGGCCTCCTGTGGTGAACTGATACGTTTTTGTAAGAAAAATATCCATATTTAAAATGCAAGAATCACTTTAATCTAGCTTGCGCTAACAGGTGTACATGGAACTTGCTGCTTTGGTAAGGGGCGTGACAGTACTGAAACACCATCTAAGCTGTTTACCAATCACAACGCACCGGGACAGCTAACCAATCACAACACATTTTGTTTTTCGGAAGGCGGGACTTCATCAAAATTGGAAGTAATGGAGCCTAATTATGTGAAAAATAAGGTCTTTTTCAAATTTTTTCACATTCTACTACACCCCAAAACAAAATCAAGACTTTGTAAAAGAGCATAATAGGACCCCTTTAAGTGCTTTTTAATCTCGTATTAAAGTGCACATTTTTAATAAAGTTGAAATTAATATTAAAATATTACAAAATGCACTTTTTAAAACTGTATTTAAAGGGATCCCCGGGTTTTAAAACTTGTATGGCTTAATATAATGTAAATGATGTCTCTTAGTGAAACACGTAGTAGAAAACCCATCAAAGATTTACGTTGTTTAAAAAAATCCATATCATTTTATACTTATTTTGGACTATGGGGGCGCCATTATTTCGATGACGTGAAATGGTTGCACTTAGTGAGCTACTGGCACTACCTGTTGCTATTTTTATCGCAAAACAATTCGGAAAATAAAATGCTGATACGATGACCACAGCTACTGATAGAGCGTACAGGTGCCGATGGATATAAACATAGGCTTAAATCGAGATATCGAGTGAAATCCACACTGAGAAACTCCTTAAGTAGCTGTGGTGTCGTGACAAGCATCGACATGTTTACATCCTGCCAGGATGGCATGTAGCATTTCTTGTCTCTCCCTGGTGAAAAAAACAGCATTTGCTGGTAGTTATGTTTTGATGCTGGTTTAAGCTGGTCCTTTGCTGGTTTAAGCTGGTCCTTTGCTGGTTCATGCTGGTCCTTTGCTGGTTCATGCTGGTCCTTTGCTGGTTTATGCTGGTCATCTTGCTGGTCAAGGACCAGCATAAACCAGCAAAGGACCAGCATAAACCAGCATCAAAACATACCTAACCAGCATCCCAGCATCAAAACATACCTACCAGCATATGCTGTTTTTTTCACCAGGGCTGCTGTTTGTAAGCTAAAGTGGAGAGAAAGATGCGGTTCTTTAGGCAGTTACAACCAAAAACCACACAATGTGGCATCGCATCCGTATTTTATTTTCCGAGTTGTGTTGTGGTAAAAATAGCAACAGGTAGCACCAGTAGATCATGGAGTGCAACCATTTCATGTTATCGAAATAATGGTGCCCCCCGTAGTCCAAAAGGATGTTTATTAAAATGATTTTTTAAATAACCTAAATCTTTCACAGGTTTTCTACTACATATTTCAGTAAGAGACATCATTTACATTACGTTAAGCCCAACAAGTCTTAATACCCAGGGTTCCCTTTAAAACACTTTATTTTATGGTGTCCTTATTACAGTGTATTTGTATGTTTAAGTACTCAGTAATATTAATTCACAACATGCATTTACTGAAGGGTTAGAGTTAGATAAGGTTTTGCTTTAGGGTCATTGCACGTAATTATGCATAATTTACTATAATTACTTGTAAGCACATGCAACATGTAACAGGGACTTTAAATATACTAAGATTTGACATACACAACAAATTCAATACAAGCACACTTTTTCACAAACATGGTGCATACCAAAAGATATGCTTCAGGTTATGTTACATATAAAGTGCTTTTTTGTGCTAATACTTTAGTTATTGCCTCATTGCCTTAAAAAAGCTAAATTTTAGTTCCTGGTAAAATTCCACTGGGACCATGATGCAGGCTTTTTATTTTCAGAGAGAGAAAATCTGTAAAAAATGTTCTTCGAAGCAATCAAAAGCACAAAAATCTTTTCCTCAGGCAAGCTGACATTTAAAACACATCCTAATTTGCTTATTCATTAGCCTATAAAGGAAATTATGCACATCATTTCTCGATCTAGACTGGACTAGATTTTTCTCTCTCTTCAGTGTTAGGTAAGACATTTTATAGTGAAGCACAACATCCGGCAATCAAGCCTCATTGTAATGCAGTGGCTGGTCAAGAGCCATCACCCAAATTACTCTCTCATTTCATCTCTCTTATTAAATCAAACAACTCAAATCAAATATCTGCACTGCACACATCTTTTCCACATCCTGTTGTTGTAACATAAACATGACCCTGTTTCTTCAGTCCATCTTCCTCAAAATCAGAGTTATAATCTTAGCTCATTGTGTTCTAGGCCAGTTGCAATTTCCACAAACTATTCTATACAGTGTGCATTGCTTATTTATGTTTTTTGTTTATTGTTCCCTGGTGGAAAAACCAGCATATGCTGGTTAGGTATGTTTTGATGCTGGTTTATGCTAGTCCTTTGCTGGTTTATGCTGGTCCTTTGCTGGTTTAAGCTCGTCCTTTGCTGGTTTATGCTGGTCCTTGACCAGCAACATGACCAGCATAAACCAGCAAAGGACCAGCTTAAACCAGCATCAAAACATACCTACCAGCATATGCTGTTTTTTTCACCAGGGTTCATTTAGAAGATATTCATGCTTCATTTATGTTTCATTCATGTATGATAAATCATCCTCAATTAAATGGTGACAGACTCTACATACTATATGCAGTAGCTGTTGTGTTGGTTTGAACACTCTTCCTTCCCGAAGAGCCCTTGACATGCAGCGACTGAGTGTACCACATCTGTACGTGCAGGATCCCACATGTACGCAGCATTCACAGTCTGTTCCCACAATCCCTGATGTCCCTGAATCACCTCACACACTTCACCGTGTGCCGAGGTACCAGACCACCAAAAGCCTGAAGGCACTCTTTATCTCTTAAAATGAAATTAGGAAGAGCAGCAAAAGGACAAAGAGAGAGAGACAGACAGATAGGGTTGGAGAACATCTTCATTGTTCCCCTGCTTCTGTAGTCAAGGACCTTGTTGATGTTGTTATCTCACATAAAGGCAAATAAGGAGACAGACATGGCTGTGTAATTGGGGCTTTTCTGTGGTGGCAAGAGAGATTTCCTTTTATCAGTTTAAGGTCAAAACCTGAACACACAGGCATTGAAAGTGTCACTGCACTGCCAAAATGCAAAATAAATAAATAAGAAGTCAATAACAAGTAAATTAACTGAATATCATTTGATCTAAAGGGCAGTTCCATTATATTGTGGGTTATTCTCAGGAAACAGTCATTTACTGCGTAAATCACAGTATGTACGCCTTATAATATTTAATACAATTATATTAATATATAATTAATATGACACTGAAATGTTTAACTGTCACCTGTCCCCTCAGATGTATGCCTAAGTTTATTTCACTATATTATAATTAAATCCTAATCTAATCTTGACTAAATATTTTACCACTGTTTTTTGTTGCAAATTATGTAGGAACAGTAATAGATTAATTTATGACAAGAGTGCAAGTCAAAAATCTACATCATAACAGGAGTTCTGACCTTTGTCACCAAAAGTCTTTTTTGTTGCCTCCTTATCATGTTTTAGAAATTACATAAATTATATATCAATTGAAAGTTTAAAACCTCAGAATTCATCCTTTGAAACCAATTTAAAATCTGACATTACACCATGGAAATAGTACTTCAAAATCATATTAGAAAATATATTTGTTAATGAATTGTAACAATTTAAGTTTGGATAGTGCACTTTCACATCTATGTTCAAAAACAGGGGTGACAGTTAAAGGGTTAAATAAAAAACTATTTTGAATATTAAACATTGATTTTATTTTTAAATATTTCTTTTTCATCCAGAGTATCAGTCAGTTCGTATATCTGTATTTTCATATGTTATATTGGTTTTTGACATAAGTTCATCTTACAGTCTTTAATATTCTTACATAATGTCAAAGTCTCTTTAAGGCAAGTTATTTCACTTGGCGACCATCTTTGAAACGCTTCTCTGGCAGGCAAGTGCAGCTCTTATCTCTTTGAATGGGGAAACATAAAATTCTCCAAAACGGTTCACCAAGCTTACAATTAAATTTCATATTTGAAATCACCAATGAAATGTGACAAACTGCTTCATAACTATTCTTCATTATGCTCCAATAGCGTTAAAAAAGCTTATTTTTCAGGCTAATTCAGCCAGTGTGCACGCGCAGTACTGAGCACACGTCTCAGAACACGCTGACTGTTTCTATCCACAAGTTTCCGGGGGGCGCTACTGTAAAAAAGAGTGTGGGTACAACGTCCGGTGAGGCGGCGGACGGAGTATACCAGTGGTATTTTGTGTGCTAATTAGCAAAGAGGCTATGTGTTTTTAAGACCATTGTTTACTTTGTAAAGATGCACACCATTATGAGAGATGTCATTACGTTCTTATGGACAACATATGCTTTTCAAATTTGTGTTCCCTCATCATTAGCAAGTTTGGATCGCTAAATCTTGAATGACTGTCAACTAGTGAAATGACATTTGAACCGAGACATCAGAGCTTGATTCGAGGCTTGTTAACGGAGAAATCCCTTTCGTAGAAGCCTCACTTTCTGTCCAGTCATGTGTGCGATTTACTTTAATTTTCATTGGGACCCATTTAATAATTACATTTTTAAATACCCAGTCATACAAGTAATATGAAGAATACAAATTATTTCAGGGAAAATAAATAAATGCCATATGCAATTAATATATGTGTACATTTTTCTTCTATTACATCATATTGATATTCGTACTGGCATTTAATGGCACTGTTCAATGGGTAAATTAATTTATCAGAGTCAGAAATTCAACAAACACACACACACACATATAACATGGACCGATCTATGGTGATTGTGGTGAATGCTTCTTCCGACGGAGCTTTAGTCTTTTGGATGCTTTATTTTACTAACCACCAGATCCCGCTGTTTTCGACACTCTTGAAGATTTGAATCTTTTCCCAAAAGAGTCGAAGGAAAGTCTCGGTGCTTCACGAGTCTTCATTTGCCCGTCACTCCTGTCAACTGTTGAATGGATGAGTGTCATGTCCCGCTTGTTTACTTTGAACCAGAAGACGTTCCCACTTTTGACGCAAGGCCTCATGGGGCGTAGGAAACTAACAGCAGTTGCAGTGACGTGCTGACTTTACTGATCAACGATTGGCTCTTTCATTAAGAAGGCAGGGCTTCACAGCCATAATAAGCGTTGCATCTTTCCCCATTCAAAACTATCCACAAGTTTCCAGGGGGTGCTACTGTAAAAAAGAGTGTGGGTCCAACTTCCGGTGAGGCGGTGGACGTAGTATACCAATGGTATTTTGTGTGCTAATTAGTGAAGAGGCTAAGTGTTTTTTAGACCATTGTTTACTTTGTAAAGATGCACACCTTTATGAGAGATGTCATTACGTTCTTATGGACAACATATGCTTTTCAAATTTGTGTTCCCACATCATTAGCAATTTTGGATAGCTAAATCTTGAATGACTGTCAACTAGTGAAATGACATTTGAACCGAGACATCAGAGGTTGTGTTGAAAAGGGCATGCCAGGTGAAGCCTCGATTCGAGGCTCTGTCCAGTCATCTTTGCGTGTCCTAATGTTCGACCCCCAGATCTTGCTTTGCGAGTACATTGTCATTACTTATTTAATAATTACATTTTTAAATACCCAGTCATACAAGCAAAATGAAGAATGCAAATTATTTCAGGAAAATTAAATATATGCCATATGCAATTAATATATGTGTACATTATTCTTCTATTACATCATATTGATATTTGTACCGGCATTTAATGGCACTGTTCAATGGGTAAATTAATTTATCGGAGTCAGGAATTCAACAAACAAACACACACACGGTTAGGCTTTTATTTGTGCATATAACATGGACCAATCTATGGAAATTGTGATGAATGATTCTTCCAACGGAGCTTTGCATGCTTTTGGCTGCTTTATTTTTTACTAACCACCAGATCGTGTTGTTTTCGACACTCTCGAAGATTTGAATCTTTTCCCGAAACATTCAGAGGAAAGTCTCGATGCTTCAAGAGGCTTCAATCGCCCGTCACTCCTGTCAGCTGTTGAATGAAGTGTCATGTCCCGCTTGTTCACTTTGAACCGGAAGAAGCTCCCACTTTTGACTCAAGGCCTCATGGGGTGTAGGAAACTTGTGGGTAGTCTTTGAAAATGGATGCGTCCAGAAGCTCTAAAATGCTGCCTTCGGATGCAGCGTTCCAAGGCAGGAAGGCATCAAGGAAAGTCCGAATCCCAGTTCTACTTCACTACTTGTCTCCAGAGGTACCTTCTTTTGATCGAATTTTCAAGGCAGCTTAGATGTATCCTTCGCTGCCTTCAATTTCCCACAATCCTGTGCATGTGAGTCATATAGGCTATATAAATAAAGATATTCTGGTGAAATTAAACTTGTTACTTTTTATATAATATATATTTAATAGATGAGATTTTGACCATGATATAGTTTTTTTCTTTTTTTCTTCCGTATTGTGACGTACATCCAAGTTTACTTGACCAAATGACTGGAAAAGTCCTGCATGCACCACCAAAGAGCACAAGTTACATTTTTGACATTTTGATTAAAATTATTTTACGTTTTAAGCATGTGACCCTGGACCACAAAACCAGGTATATTTGTAGCAATAGCAAAAAATACACTGTATGGGTCAAAATTATACATTTTTCTTTTATGGCAAAATAATTATGATATCAAGTACAGATCATGTTCCATGAAGATGTAAATTTCCTACCGTAAATATATCAATCTGATTAGTAATATATTTTTGATTAGTAATATGTATTGCTACGAACTTCATTTGGAAAATTTTAAAGGTGATTTTCTCAATATTTAGATCAGATTCCTGATTTTCAAATAGTCATGTCCCATCCTAACAAACCATACATCAATGGAAAGCTTATGCATTACCTTTCAGATGATGTATAAATCTCAATTTAAAAAAAAATTTGACCGGTGAATGGTTTTGTGGTCCTAGATCACATATGTATGATTCACAATAAGATCTATAACATGCATATACAAAATGAAAATTCATTTTGTGCCTCCTTTGGTGGACTCTTAATGATTATGGCACTTACTCTGGCATTTTGTGCTTGAGGAGGGAAAATATAATTTCCTGAAAACTCCATAACCTTTTCAAATGAACTCATTAAATGTTAAAGATGACACTGTTTTCTGAGAAAGACCCTTTTATTGTTGTCTCTGTGGTGAAAGCATCATAAAACATGCCAGAAAATTGTGCCCCATGGCCCATCGTGAATATTCATGCGTATGCTTGTGTGTAAACGTTAGCGTACACATGACTGTGGGAGGAATGCAGGCTGGTGTGTCACTGAAATGTTCTGTGGATGGAGACACGTTTGCGTCAGTGATGTCATTACACGCTGACGAGGGTTATTGTGGTGTGCATAGCAACAGCTTTCATGCTCTCAGTCAGCTCCCCCGCAAAGCGCCCACTTGGCTGGAGGGGGGTACTGTCAGAAAGACCCAGTGGCCCCTTTCTCTTTCTCAGTCTGTTTCTTTCCCTTTGCTTTCTTTTCTGTATCAAAATACTGAAGAATGACACTTGATACATAGCCATACTCCTATTCACTCTTGCATTTTATTGCAAGTGCAAACAGACAAGCAAAATGGTGTTGCTTTGGCTTTACAAAGCATTTGAAATGTGGTAGATCTGCACATGCTTAAATAGTTCATTCAAAAATAAAAATTCTGTCATTAATTATTCACCCTCATGACGTTCCAAACCCTTAAGACCTTCGTTCGACTTCAAAACACAAATTAAGATATTTTTGATAAAATTCGAGAGCTTTTTGACCCTGCATAGACAGCAACACAACTGACACGTTCAAGGTCCAGAAAGGTAGTAAGGACATTGATAAAATAGTCCATGTGACATCAGTGGTTCAACTGTAGTGTTATGAAGCTATGAAAATACTTTTGTGCACAAAGAAAACAAAAAAACAACTTTATTCAACAATTTCTTCTTTTCTATGTCAGTCTTCGACCTGCGTTTGTATGAGTATGAGTACCATGAGTACCAGTTGCTATCTATAGGGTGAGGGTGAGTAATTTTTTCATTTTTGGGTGAACTAATCTTTTAACTAATCCTTTAAGGTTTCATATATATATATACTATACAGTAGTCAAAATTTGAAGTGGATCAAAACTTTGCATAAAAGATGTTTACATATAGTCCACAAGAGAAAATAATAGCTTAATTTATAAAAATGACCCGGTTCAAAAGTTTACATACACTTGATTCTTGATACTGTGTTGTTACCTGAATGATCCACAACTGTGTTTTTTGTTCAGTGATAGTTATTCATGAGTCGTGCACAGTCAAACTGTCCGCTGTTCTTCAGAAAAAAACCTTCAGGTCCCACAAATTCTTTGTTTTTTCAGTATTTTTGTGTATTTGAGCCCTTTCTTACTGTGACTGTATGATTTTGAAATCTGTCTTTCCACACTGAGGACAACTGAGGGACACATATGCAACTATTACAGAAGGTTCAAACACTCACTGATGCTCCAGAAGAAAACACAATGAATTAAAAGCCAGGGGGTGAAAACTTTTGAATTTGAAGATCAGTGTAAATTTAACTTATTTTGTCTTCTGGGAAACATGTAATTATTTTCTGTAGCTTCAAAAGGGTAGTACTAAATTTAAAAAATTTAGGCAAAATATGAAAAATGTACACATCTTCTTCATTTTGTTCGAAAGCTTACACCCCCAGCTCTTAATGCATTGTTTTTCCTTCTTTTGAACTTTTGAACTGGGACATTTTTATAGATTCAACTATTATTTTCTCTTGTGGACTATATGTAAATGTTTTTTTTTATGTAAAATATATCTTATTCAGGTCAGTACTAAATAAAAATAAAATAACATGCATTTTGTATGATGCCTCTTATTTTGGTAAAATAATTAACATTTTGGAGATTCTGCAAGATGTGTAAACTTTTGACCTCAACTGTATATATATGAGCCATACATATGTTGGCCACAGTCTGGTATATATGATGTATGATGCACATTTTCACTGATCAGCAATAGATCAGTCATATTTCTTGTAGGAACAGTAAAGTTCTTTACAGAAATCCCACATAACCACCAGCAGTGGGACCTATACATGTGATCTTATCCGCTCTGAGCTCTCCATTATGTGAATGAATGAACATGTGATGCTCAGGTGTCTGGACTTGAGACACAAAAGCTTTACTTCCATGTAGGAAGCTCATTTTAACACTTTTTCAATCACAGGTCAATCAAGGTCAGTTTTCCAGGATTCTTGCTTGCCATTTTGTGGATACCAGTGAATCCAGTAAAATATCGTGCATCAATATTGTGAACTAATATATTAAAGGATGTAATGTAAAAAACAGACAACCTGCAGATTTCTGCTATTAGTATTATTAATCATTTGACAAAATGTATTGTTTCTCACATACTAAAGTGTCTCACTGGACTTTTAGTACCTAAAAAAACAGAGATATTAAAGTATTTCTCATGTTTTATTATAAAACAATATAAGCATATGTTTTTACACTTGCAATATATACAACAATCTGTGTTTGACAGTTTGTATCACCAATGCATCGAATGAAACAGTTAGGATTTTAAAAACACAGTCAGGAACGTTTTTGGGTATTTTGAAATACAATATTCCACCACATCAATTCAATTTATGACTGTAAAAAAAGTCTCCAGCTTTTAGCAATTTACATGACACTAATGCATGGACAACTTAGGGCAAGACAATTTAAACATGAACATTTTCACAAAGAAATGCTACATTGTATCGCATGTTAGAGGCCACATTTCAGAATCCGTCTCATTTAATTGCATAGGGACTAAGAGGGATTGAGCGAACAATTGCACTTATTAGCTACAGTAAAGAGAAAACTGACAGTTTACAACATATTGAAAAACAGAGTGAGCAATGAGACACAGTTCTGCTTTTATACCTAATCTAATTTGAATGTTCTTAGAACATTCCGGAATAAGGGGCCATTCACATAGATCACATTTCTGCGTTCCAAAACAGAATGAAAAATGGAACTTTTTTAACTTGACTCTAACTAATTTTAACTTGACTGGTGCCTTAGTAGTGATGCTCATGACGTGAGATACTGAAAAAACAGCGATGCAATGGCCAAACATGTCCGTCCAACAAACATTAACAGCACAGATGATTGTTACGTGAACCGTAAGATTGTCAACTTGCAAAAATCCAGTTGAGATCAATAATCAGTCTTTGTTCCAATATGGATTCCATAAAGGGCTTATCCCTGATTCTTCCACCGCTTTAAGGGGAAACATGAAGCTACTCAGTCCGCTTTCTTCCAAACACTGCCGACATGCTCCTCACGATACCTTTGAACCCTGCAGGGCCCTTCTTGAGGGCCCTAGCCTCTCGGATGAGCTCAAACAGTTCGTGAAACACCATCAGCACTCCATGGTAAGTCTCGGCAGCGGAGACCTCAAAAAACCCACAGTCCGCAGAGAGCGCCAACAGCCGGCCCTCCTCACTGGATACTGTACGCCTATGCTGGAGGTCTCTTTTATTCCCCACAATGATGATCTGAGCTGTGCTGGCCAGTTTTTGCTTGGCTTGTCGTATGCACTGCACTTGCTGCCGCACCACATTGAAGCTGGCTCGGTCACAGATGCTGTAAACAAGGATATAGCCATCTGCCCACTGCAGCTGTCTGTCACTGATGTATCCTGATTCCTCGCAGTTCTGAAACAAAACATTTATGCGTTACTTATATTCACTTCACAGCATGCATTTCAATTATTGCTAGTCCCATACAAGTTTACTAGCAGCTATACATAAGGTACTAGTACTTATTTCTTCGATGCTACCAACTGTTCCAAAAAGTATATTTTTTAGAAACTAGTATTAATTTATGAGGCACAAATGTCTATCTCAAGTCCTGACTGATCAGTAGATAATATGGATAGTAGTTCGTTTTAAGGAGTCAATGTTAAAATAGCTTGCCATATGTCATGCATTACAGTTTTAAGCATTATTTTATCCCGGAATGTCCGAAATGCTTACCTGCGGGCAAAGTGAATCCCATATGTTGAAACAAATATCACGGCCGTCGATCTTGTCAGTATGGCTGTATATTGATTCTGTAAATGAAAATAAACCGTTAAGCAAAACGAACGCTGTATTACTGTAAATTACACTTGGGATCAAGTGCAGTCAGTAATGATGCTTACCTATATCTCCATATTCTCCTATGAACCGCCTTGTTAGAAAGCGCACGGTGAGAGCTGTGAAGAAGAAGAGATTGTTAGTGCTCTAATTCAGACTAAATGCATAAAGGTAAAAGGCAATATTTGCTGCAGAACTCACCAGACTTTCCAACGTTCTCAGCTCCGAGTAACAAAATGTTGGCTTCCACTTTCTGCTGGTTGCCTTCCATGGTTTTGCTGCGAATGCGTGATTTCACTTGAACAACCATTGGTGGGTAGTAAAGCCTGTTTGTAGAGTCCCACAGTGAGCAGGTGCTGAACATACAGAAGCGCAGACAGAAAGCGTGTTTAAATAGGCTCGATATGTATGGGCGGGGCTTTCACCAGACTGACCAATCAGAGCGAAGTGCGTATGTTGTTTTGGAGCTTTAATTTGGTACAATTCAGAACATTTTCTCAGCGAATAGGAAAGCATTTTTTAAAGTTCATTTAAGATGAATACAAAATACAGAGATTTTTTTTTTCCCGAATCTGATGTTGTAAAAATATTATATGTTTGGATGAAGCGGACGCAAGTTCCTTAAAATGTAAATAATGTAATGGAGATTAATTCCAGAATTACATCATTTGTTATTATTACAGCTCATAGTGTATCACATTTCTTTAACGTTAAGTAGCTGCTGTGGTTCTTGTCAAGACATGACACCAATCCAGCGAAGGGCTATGAATTGCAAATGCTTCTAAATGACAGGTTGTCTTTAGCAACTAATTACCACGACATTAAATTAGCATTTCAACACAAACCCATAGCCCTTCTTGATCCGTCAAGCCAAACGCTTTTTCATGACAATACTTTAAGTATTTCAGTAATTCTGCAGTTTGCTTAGTAATCGCTAGATGCTTTCACTTAGCATTTTTTTCCTGAAATACACAGCATGTTCAGGTCCTGATTTTAAACCTGTATGATTTTAAACCTGTATGATTTTAAACCAGTATGAACACCTGATGTGTTTATACTGTGAATAATGTCATCGGTCTTCTGCAAACTGTCCATTTTTGACATCAACATACTCTATTAATTAATACAGAGTGACGCCTCGATGTCGTATTTGACAATTTTGATTTTTTTTTTTTTTGGCACAGACATTTGTCATTCTTCCCTTCTAAATTAAAGGTTATACACTAAAACATTCGCTTCTGCTCACCAAGTTTGCATTTATTTGATCCAAAAGTACAGCAAAAGCAGTAATATTGTGAAATATGTTTACTATTTAAAATAACTGCTTTATATTTGAATATATTTTACAATGTAATTTATTCCTGTGATCAAAGCTGAATTTTCAGCATTATTACTCCAGTCTTCAGTGTCACATGATCCTTCAGAAATCATTATAATATGCTGATTTGCTGCTCAAGAAACATTTATTATTATTATCAATATTTAAAACAGTTGAGTAATTTTTTTTCAGGATACTTTGATGAACAGAAAGATCCATAGATCAGCATTTATCTGAAAAAAAAAAAAGCTTTTGTAGCATGCACTATACCGTTCAAAACCTTGGAGTCAGTATAATTTATTCTTTTCTGATCAATTGTGATGATAAAGACATTTATAATGTTACAAAAGATTTCTATTTCAGATAAATGCTGTTCTTCTGAACTTTCTATTTAACAATAAAACCTGAAAAAATTCTACTTAGCTTAACATAATAATAATAAATGTTTTTCCGAGCAGCAAATCAGAACTATGATTACAATGATTTCTGAAGGATCATATGACGAGTAATGATGCTAAAAAATTTAGCTTTAAAAAAATCACAGGAATAAATTACATTTTAAAATATATTCAAATAGAAAACGTTAGTTATTTTATATAGTAAAAAAATTCAAAATTTTACTTTTTTGCTTAATTTTGCATCAAATAATTGCAGGTCTGGTGAGCAGAAGAGATTTCTTTAAAAACAAACAAACAAACAAACAAAAAAAAAAAAACATTACAAATCTTACTGTTCAAAAACTATTATTGGTACTGGTATAGTGTAGAGATCAACAATGTACTGTATATGTGCTCAGAAATGAATGAAAAAAAACGCCAACATAAAATCCTGGATTTCTTTGTAATATCGTTTTAGAATGTATTTAAGTTTCAAATAAAATGTAACAAAAAAGAAGAAAAAAAGAAAAGAAAAATAGAAATGTATCCACTCATCTAAGGAATGAAATCTGTTTCCACAGTGTTGTCTCGCTGCTCCACCTGGTGGTCACATTAACAAATGACGGTGAATAAAGCACATTTTATAAATAGTGGAACAAGACCATTTGGATAAATTAAAAAGCAGACTAAATGTAAACTAGTCTAAAATACACTGTTGGTAAATACTTACAGTGAGTTTTTGAGATTTAATGAGAGGAAATTCAAATTCGCCTATGGTAATACGGACCGTTATGGTAATATTGTCCTTTGTCACATGCAAATCGACATCACGGTCACTTTAAGCTCTACGTGCAATATGCGCTTCTAGGACACGGACTTGTTTTTAACTCCTTTGTTTATCCACTACAGAGGGAAACTATAGAGGTTCACCTTCCCACTTAAATATAATGATATAGTAAAGTGTTTAAAAAACCTTACCTCACACAGTCTAAAATAGAAGATCCCTTAGTGGTTGTAGGTTTTGTATTAATTTGTGGTGATTTAAAGAAGACAAACTGAAGTTCTGTATACCCTCAGTCAACATACAATTGAAGTCAAAAGTTTACATACACCTTGCAGAATCTGCAAAATGTTATTTTACCAAAATAAGAGGGATCACAAATAATGCATGTTATTTATTTAGTACTGACCCGAATAAGATACATAAAAGATGTTTACATATAGTCTACAAGAGAAAATAATTATATAAACTACCGTTCAAAAGTTTGGGGTCAGTAAGACTTGTAATAGTCTTTAAAGAAGTCTCTTATGCTCATCAAGGCTGCATTTATTTGATTAAAAATATAGAAAAAAAAACAGTAATATTGCAAAATGTTTTTACAATATGAAATAATGTTTTTTATTTTAACATACTTTAAAATAGAATTTATTCCTGTGATGAAAAGCTGAATTTTTATCAGCTGTTACTCCAGTCTTAAGTGTCACATGATCCTTCAGAAATCATTCTAATATGCGGATTTATTATTAGAATGATCAATGTTGGATAATATCAACAGTTGTGCTGCCAAATATTTTTTTGAACCTGTGATTTTTTTTTTTCAGGATTCTTTCATGAATAACAAGTTTAAAAAGTACAGTGTTTATTCAAAATATAAGTATTTTATAACAATGTAAATTATTTATTATTAACTTTTAATAAACTTTTAATTATTAACTTAATACATCCTTGCTGAATAAAAGTATTAATTTCTTAAAAAAAAAAAAAAAAGAAAGAAACAATAAAAATGTACTGACCCCAAACTTTTGAACGGTAGTGTATATTCAGTTTATATATATTCAATTTATATTTGATTGATACTGTGTTGTTACCTGAAAGTTAAAGTGTTGTCCTGAACAGTTAAACTGCCTGCTGTTCTTCAAAAAATTCCTTCAGGTCCCACAAATGTTTTTTTTTTTTTCAGCATTTTTGTGTATTTAAACCATTTCCAACAATGACTGTATGATTTTGAGATCCATCTTCTCACATGAGGACATCTGAGAGTCTTTTATGTGAAATATCTTATTCAGGTCAGTACTAAATAAAAAACAACATGCATTTTGTATGATCCCTCTTATTTTGGTCAAATAATTAACATTTTGCAGATTTTGCTGTCCCTGCAAGGTGTGTGTAAACTTTTGACTTCAACTGTATATCCTAAATATTTGGTGTATTCCTTTTTTAAAATCACCTTACAGTAAAGTCACCCTAATTTATATTCACAACAGACCTACATATTTTATCAGAAAACAAATTCTTGGACAAAAGCACTGAAAAACTCCTAGGATGTTTACACAGCCATTCAAAAGTTGGGGTCAGCAAAATTTGTATAAAAGAGTTTTTAAATAGCTTTTATAAAATAATTTAAAAGTTTCTAATGCTCACAAAGGCTGCATTTATTTGATACATTCCTATTTGAATGTATTTTAAATCATTTAAAATTATTAAATCATTTCTGTGATGCAAAGCTGAATTTTAAGCATCATTACTCCAGTGTTTAGTTTCACACAATCATTCAGAATTCAATAATATTCATCAAAACTGAGAATACTTAAAATATTGAATAATAAAATAAAAAATAATAATGTCGTAAAATATTGTACTGATCCCAAACAATTGAAGGTGAGCAGGGGAAGCGTAGCAACCTCTGGCCTATATCTATATGTGACCCTGGATCACAAAACCAGTCATAAGGGTCATTTTTTCAAAATTGAGATTTATACATCATATGAAAGCTGGATAAATAAGCTTTTCATTGATGTATGTTGATGTTTGTTAGGATAGGACAATATTTGTCTGAGATACAACCATTTAAATATCAGGAATCTGAGGGTGCAAAAAAATCAAAATATTGAGAAAATTGCCTTTAAAGTTCTTCAAATAATATTCTTAACAATGTATATGACTAATCAAAAATTAAGTTTTCATACACTTACAGTAGGAATTTTACAAAATATCTTCATGGTACATGATCTTTACGTAATTTCCTAATGATTTTTGCCATAAAAGAAAAATCAATAATTTTGACCTATACAATGTATTTTTGGCAATTGCTACAAATAAAACCCAGCGACTTAAGACTGGTTTTGTGGTCCAGGGTCATATATGTTAAAGGAGAAGTCCACTTCCAAAACTACAATTCACAAATAATTTACTCACCCCCTTGTCATCAAAGATGTTCATGTCCCAAAAAGTATAAAAAAAAAAAATGTTTCCAAAATAAATAACCGATCGTTTCACTAGATAAGACCCTTCTTCCTCGGCTGGGATCGTTTAGAGACCTTTGAAGCTGCATTTAAACTACATTTTGGAAGTTCAAATGAACATCTTGGATGACAGTGGGGTCAGTAAATTATTTGTAAATTGTTGTTCTGGAAGTGGAGTTCTCCTTTAACCATTAACTAGTTCTATGATCTGTGCATATTAGTCATGTTTTTATTTCAGAACTTTTTCAGAACTAGAGCGAGTGTGTTATTGTTATTCTTCTAGTAAGATAAAAAAATGATAAAGATAATGATTAAACTCTTTGGAGTCCATCCTAAAACAACAAGGTATGAATACAGTTAATATTTGTCTGTTCTTTATGAAAGGAACACTTCATTATCATGGTTGGGGGAACAGTTGCTTCAAAACCCACTAGGGTAATACATGTTGTGGGTATACAGACATGGAGCAATAAAAGGGGTAAACTTGAATTCAAATGATTTAAAGTGCAATTTCACCATTTTTTAACACCGTCTGACTGCGAAGCAAAATGATACATTTATTTATATTAATGAATCCAATTTCCTAAACAACACATATATTTTAGTAACTGAAGAGTTTTATTGAATCATGGCTTTCCAAATAAAATACCCACATATTACACTGTAACAATGATTGGCCTTCATATGAAAATGATGCTGATGAAATATAAGAGTCTGTGCATGTTCTGTAAGTGGAGAATAAAAAATATTACTAAAATATGTTGTGTCAATCGGTTTAGTCAATAAACTCGCTGCTAAGCTGAAGCTGAAACCCCTCTAAATGCTCCTTCAGTCTCTCTCTGACATCCGCTGTGGGCCTCATGTCCGACTGATGCGTAATCTGCCCGTTTTCCCACCCTGTAACCGTCAATGCCGTGGAGTCGCACTTCACACTCAGTCCATCCCTTTCTTCAACATCCTTTGACTGATATCTCTCCAATATCACCTGAGGCTGCACAGTCTCAATCACAGTCTCAACATCCACCCTGTTCCTTTCACTCGCTTCGGCGGGAACCGACATCAGTAGGACGTGATCGTCAGTCCTCTCCTGAACCCAGAAGAACTGCTGTCCCTGCTCCATTTCCACATCGCTCTTTTCCTTTGTGGTGAGGTCAGGAAGAAGTAGTCCCTGTTGCGGCTGAAGCACTTGGATTTGCTGCAGCTGGAATGGCGCAGAAGTTTCCTGTAGTGTGGTCTGGTATTGAATAGGTCCAGACGAAGTGTGCATGTCAGTCTGTGGATGCAGTAGAGCGAGTTGCTGAACTGCTTCTGCATTATTGTGGAGCTCGAGAGATGTTTCGTCCTCTGTGTTCAGTTGGTGAGGTTGCAATTCCATGGTGACCACCTGCATTGTGTCCTCGTTTTCTGCGCTCTCACAATAATATAAATAATAGCTTTGTTGCTCCACAGGTGCAGCATCAGTCCTTGAGTTCTCTGACTTTTGTTCTTTGAGTACTTTGGCTTTCTTTTTGATTTCCTGGATTCTCTTAGGCTTATGTTTTGTATGAGATCCTTGAACCTCATCAGCTCCTACAGTTGCTTCTTTGTATCCACTTACTTTGTTTCCTTCATTGTCTCTTCCACAATAAAAGCAACACCCTTCTTCTTCTTCCCCGGTGACTTTTCCTTTAGCCTGTGTTTGTCCATTCCAACCCTCCGCCAGGAGGTCGATTTCATCAGTTGCACCTTCATTTGCACTCTCCTCCAATCCCTCAAGATCCCTGCAACCTCTTTCCACCTTCGCCCCCTGTCCCTTTTGAGAAGTCCAGCTTGAAAATCTTCCTCCTCGGGCCTCCTTTCCTTTTGCCCCTTCTCGTGTGCGAAACAGCGTACTTCTAAGTCGGTTTTCTCTGAGGCGTAGCAGAGCATGGCGTAGGCGGTTCTCCCGCCGTCGGGCGGCACTCAAAAGTCGCAGTGCTTTTTCCAAGCTATCGATGGCTTTGTCGTAGCGCTTGCGCCACACTAGAGGGCACAGCTGAGCGTAGTTGTGCTCTTTTGGCAAGTAAAAGCCAGGAGGAGGGGGGAGACGCCTCATGTAGCAGGATGGAGAAGGTGGACGAGGAGGAGGTTGAGGAGAAGAGGGATCAGGCGGTGGCTCCTCTAATGACGTCTCTTCAGAGGTTTGAGGAGCCTCAGATGAAGGCTGAGGAGGAGGCTGAACATGCTTGTCCTCCCCTTCGCCATTTTCACACTCATTTTCTGCTACTTTTTGCACCACAGTCTCATTGTTGGAGATCTCCTGGTTTTCTGAGTCTTCATTATTGGTGGAGGTCTTGACACTGAAGAGAATTGGTTTAATATATTTAGTCATTTAGCAGACTTACAAATGAGGACAATAGAAGCAATCAAATCCAACAAATGAACAATTATACAGTTGAGGTCAAAAATTTGCATCCCTTTTTCAAAATCATTTAAAATGCATGTTATTGTTTATTTAGTACTGAACTGAATATTTCCCTTAAAAGATGTTTACATCTAGTCCACAAGAGAAAATAGTTGAATTTATAAAATTGACCCGGTTCAAAAGTTTACATACACTTGATTCTTAATACTGTGCTGTTACCTGAATGATCCACAGCTGTTTTTTTTTTTTTTAGTGATAGTTGTTCATGAGTCCCTTGTTTGTCCTGAAGAATTAAACTGCATGCTGTTCTTCAAAAAAATCCTTCAGGTCCCACAAATTCTTTGGTTTTTAACATTTTTGTGTATTTGAACCCGTTCCAACAATGACTGTATGATTTTGAGATCCATCTTTTCACACTGAGGACAACTGAGGGACTCATATGCAACTATTACAGAAGGTTCAAATGATCACTGATGCTCCAGAAGGAAAAAACATGCAAAAGAGCACAGGGAGAAAACGTTTTAACAGAATGTATATGTGAACATTTGACTTATTTTGCCTAAATATCATATTTTTTCATTTTGTACTGCCCTTCAAAATCTACAGAAGATAGTTACATGTTCCCCAGAAGACAAAATAAGTTACTTTTATCCTGATCTTCAAATTCAAAATGTTTTCACCCCCCAGCTCTTAATGCATTGTGTTTCCTTCTGGAGCATCAGTGAGCGTTTGAACCTTCTGTAGTAGTGTACCGTCACACCGACAGAGGCCGCTCCCACAATAGTTGATTAACATGAGCGATTTACCTCGAATCAGCTGTCACAGTCCGCCCTCTTTGTTTCAATGCCGGAGCAGGGATGTAAGTTTGACAAGAATATCTCCGAATGAGCGATTGAGGTGTTGTGTTGCTGGATGTAATAATGAACATAGTGGTTGTCATTTACTCCCGACATCTGAGCCACTGAAGATGCAGTGGATTACATTTGTTTGTGAAGGGAATGCACCTCCCAATGTACATATATCCATCTATGTTCACGCGAATCATTCATGATCCAGCTTCACTTACAGCAAAAGTGAGTATAAGGGTTTTTTTTAATGAATCTTTGCGATCGCCTTTCCTTATAACGTGGTAGTTAGGAAGTTTAGCGGCTAAACGCGGCTAAATGCGGCTAATGTAAACAAGACCGTCTTTTCACAGAGAGAAGAGAGGGGTGGAGTGAGCAGAGCTCATTTGCATTTAAAGGAACAACTCCTTAGAATGAGATGATTTTTGCAGAGCTGATTTTGTCAAGGTAAAAATGGGTGTTGTTTTACAAAACCATTGAGAATTTTTAATCAAAGTACATTAGAGACTTTTCATTAAGACCCTAAAGAATCATGTCAACTTGTGGAAAATGGGCATCTGATGACCCCTTTAAGAAAAAAAGAGGGTCATGTGTTTTTTTTCTTAAAATAAGAAAACAAACAGATAAAATAGAATTAGAATAAAGAGTGCTAGAGTTAGAGGGTCAAATGAAGATGGAGAGATGTGTTCATAATATGAATATAATATGCATATAAATTTAAACAGGTTAAAAACCTACACATATTAAAAAACTAATCTGGAAAAGTAATCTCTAAAAGTATTAATCTGGAAATAAACTACTAAACAGAATATACTGAGATGTTGCATGTTGTTTGTAATGAAATAAAAATGTATTATAGTTTAATTGCAATTAACTCACCTCAAGAAAGCTTTTTTGACCCATTTAAGTAGGACTTGAGAACATCTTTATAAGTAATTTCAGTTACTTTGTCTTTGAAATATGGTTGAAGTGTCCTGATGAATGTACTGACAAACATTTATGGTAAACTAAAATGTACTTGAATGCAACTTATATTAATATATATCTGTAATTACACATTTATAATGACAAAATTACAATATAGTACATTTCAAATATATCAACCCCAAATAAATATCAAGTAATATCAAGTAACATCAACTCAAGCACTTGTGCTTGTATTATGTTAGTTAACGCAACAAAATAAGTATAAATCACAGCATAAGTTTATTAAAACATGATGATATAAAATGTACTTTTAAGTAAAACTTTTAATTTGTCATTTTTCAGGTTTTACACTATAAGTGCACACTGAATACAATTAAAGGAAAGAAAAATTAAAATTACCTCATCCTAGGTGAATATGACTTTCTTCTTTTAGATGAATATAATCGGAGTTATATTAAAAAATGTCCTGGTTCTTTCAAGTTTTATAATAGCAGTGAATGGGTGTTGAGATTTTGAAGTGCAATAAAGTGCATCCATCCATCATAAGAAGTGCTCAACAATTAAAGGAACCATATGTAGGATTGTGGCCAAAACTGGTACTGCAATCACTTTCAAAATACTGTAGAACTGCGTATCCCCTCCCCTCCCCCCTGACTCGAGGTTGCCAGCTAAGCTGCAGGATTCTGCAGGAAGGTAGGCTGCTACAAGGAGCTTCCAATGGCAAGTGACGAGTCCTACACAATAAGTTTTTTTTTCTTCTGTTACTTATGTTTATGCTTCACGAGAGATGTTTTGCGAAGTAATTATGTTTCGCAAAAATTTACTAAAGGCGATTAGCCAATATTTCGTAAAGATGTACTGTAATACCACATTTCAGTCGGAACATAGATTGTTTTCATACCGTGCTAGTGGTGCGATATAAAGCTTTTTATAAACGCATTTAGCACGGGCGACCGTGGAAAACCCACTGTGTACGGAAGCACGGGGCTTTTAGCCTATACCAACAAAATTCTTCTCCGTTTTCAGCCGTCTTCATCTGTCAAAGGCATCTCCTATACAAATCATTGTTTTATTTCGGACTTTGTCACGACGTACTTCGGATTCATAACGAGGTCTTTTAGGTTTCGTAACTTTATACATGTTTTATCCGACACGTTCGTAGCTGCAGCTGTAACTAGAGCAGAGCTGCCAACCCGGATGACGAAACTCTACTGACTTCGTGATTGGTAGATAGCTGGAGGGTGGCGCCTCAGACCAAAACACAACATGACAACATCAACATCAGTTGAGGGCTGCAACTTTCACTTTTAAATGACAATATCCTGGCCGGACCACTGTTGTCAGTGATATAAGTATTTGAAATGAACATGATTTCTTAATGTCTAGTGACATGTCAGGGCCATTTTATGATTAACTGAAATAAATTTCTTACATACGGTTCCTTTAATTAAGGCCTTCTGAAACAAATGCGATTCACTTCAGCTGCCCCGGAGGCGTGTGGAGCACTTCTTATAATGGCTGGATGCACTTTTTTGGACAAAATCTCAACAGCTATTCACCGCTATTATAAAGCTTGGAAGAGCTTGGAAAAAGCATTTTTTAATATAACTCCCACTGTATTCGTCTGAAAGCATAAAGTCATACACACCTGGGATGGCTTGAGGGCAAGTAAATCCTGGGGCAATTTTAATTTTTGGGTGAACTTGCCCTTTAAGCAGGTGATTTTTGTAGCTACATGTAAAATACCTGATATGTTTGTCCACACTTCGAGGTCTTCCTCTCTGTTTTGTTGCACATTTCCCAGCATTTCCTCTTTCACGAGGCTGATTTTCAAATATAGTGGGAATTGCATCATCCTTTAGTCTGCGATAGCCACTAAAAAAGAGAAAATCAAAGTTGTTTCTTTATTTGTACTTTCTAATACGTTGTGTTTCAATGGCAGAATTAAACTTAAAACTTTTTTAGTCATTGCTTCAGTGATTCTGAAGGAAATGTTAAGAGTGTAGTAATCTGCAGACCTGACACCAGAGAGTTCAAAGCTATCAGGGGTAAAGTGTTTAGAGCAGAAATAGATGAAACCACTCTGGGGGTCCCACTGGCCTTTTCCCTCCGGACCTTTGCGACGAGAGTTGATAATCCAAGTTGTGCGTCGAGGGTTTCCCTTCTTTGGCAATCTGGAAAACATAATACACAACATTAAGTTAAGATGATCTAATTGCTCCCTGAGCAACTAGTGTTAAAACGCATTATATTTTTTACACTGCTTTTCATCACACAAAACAAGAATACCGACAATGAGTTGAGACCAATGCAAATAATTATAAACAGGCAGTTCAATGAATTGGTCACTAGGAGGCAGATATTAATCATTATAATTTGTCTTGAGCTGATCAGAATGATACCAGACTCAACACTGAATGTCATTACATAAACTGTTTATTGCAGTTATATGAAAATGAGCTTTTTAATGCTTAATCAGAATGAAACCATGTAAACCATCTGTGAAAACCTTGTATAGCAATGGTTGTCAACTGGTGGTTCACGGGTCTGTTCTGACAGGGTCAGGGACAGCAGGAGAAAGAACAGACTACATGCAAATAATAAAATGTTGGTAATAAGTAAACTTGACTACTGATTTGGAAATATCTATGTGCACCTGTGAAAAGTGATTCCAGATTTCCGGATGTCTTTCGTGTCACGTGACTTGCAACCTACAGCAGAGCAGTGTCTTGGCATCTAGGGAAAAACAAAAATAAAATAAAATAAAACTACATGCGCACTACAGGAGTGGCTACCTTTTGTCACACCCCCCTACATACTTTTTTTAATCACACAAATTTACTGCAGTACTTTTAATTTAATAATCTAAATAAATGAATTTACATCAAATAAAATGTGATGTTACTATCACTTGTCAGTAAGATGCGGTTAAATGAAAATTGTACAAATATAATAACATAAACCAAAATAATAATAATAATAATAATAATAATAATAAATAGAAATACTGTATAATAAACTAACATTGTAATAATGGTAAAAGCAACACCAATAATAATAATAGTAATAATAATAAACAAAAAAATAATTCTACATGCTGAGGAAATTTCAAGATATGTATCACATCTAGTAATTTATTTACTTAATTGTTTTGACAGACTGGTCCTCAACATGTTTTCAGCTATTTGCTGACAGTCCATATGATGGTAAGAGGCCACACATCGTAAACTTTTAAGTGGAGCAGTTTTTTTAAGCAGCCGATCGTCCGTATCGATATGACTTGATTTCAGCTTGTTGTGTTTAGGACTATAGTGTCGTCTTTAGATAACTACATAGCAGGCTACTAAAACAGCCGATCCTTAAGACGGTAAACAACAGGTTGATCACCTGAAATCAACATAAACCCAGGCTATTTAATAAAAATGTTGGCTGATTTTATGGAAAAGAATATACAGCGATTTCTGCCTTCAAAATCACCCTTAAAACTCACCACAAAGGCCTGCGACCTCACGAAGATGGCCGTCTTCTTCTTCCTAGGCGCTGTCGATTAGACCCGCCTTTCTGCAGCAGCCAATCAGAGCTGTGAATTACTATGACGTTGCGAGAGGACGTACATTTGTGTTTTGAAGGGACGGACAACGTTGATATCGTTGTTTTATAACATCTTTAGTCACTAACATAACCGAAAAGTAACAAAAACTAATAAATAAGTTACTTTTAAATGTGGGTTTCAACTGTGCACTTGGAGCAAGTGGATATAAGCACATACACTTATATGATATAACACCAAAATAGAACTATTTGCATAATGACCTTGTTAAAAAATATTCCTTATTTATTCCATTGTAACGGCACTGATTTTTACATATGATGGTGAATCTCTTGTGAGGCTCAATTATTTTGATATACACTACCAGTTAAAAGCTTTTGGAGAGTATGTGAGTTTTTTTTTTTTTTTTTTTTTTTTTTTTTAAAGAAGTCTCTTCTGCTCACCAGGCCTGCATTTATTTGATACAAATACAGCAAAATCAGTAATATTGTGAAATATTTTTACAATCCAGTCCTGTGCTGTTCTTTTAAAATTTCTATTTATCAAAGAAACCTGAAATTCTACTCAGCTGTTTTCAACATAATAATAATAATAATAATAATAATAATAATGTTTTTGAACAGCAAATCAGAATATTAGAATGATTTCTAAAGGATCATGTGACTGGAGCAATGGTGCTAAAATTCAGTTTTAAAATAAAATGAATAAATTACATTTTAGAATATATTTAAATAGAAACATTATTTTAAAAAGTAAAAAAATATTTTAAGATTTTACTGTTTTTGCTGTACTTTGGATAAAATAAATACAGGCTTGGTGAGCAGAAGAGACTTCTTTAAAAACATTAAAAAATCTTACTGTTCAAAAATATTTGACTGGTTTTGTACCAACTAACAGTCCAATGTTAATGTGTGCACAAGTGTGTGGTTAATGCTAAAGTAAGTGTGATTCTCTCGCATGATAAGTCCTAAAGTGATGTGCATGATGGAGAGATGTGCTAAATGCATTCAACTGATGTGTGAAGTGCTGAAGCTCAGAAATATGCTTACAAACCACAGACACTTGAATATATATGACAATACTAAGAAATACACAGGAAATGTAGTTTCGTGGAGTTTTAATTTAAGCAAGCAATAATACTAATAATATTTCCTGCACTGATGATACAACAACTTAGGTCATATGCTTTGTCTATTTAATCGTAAGTCTTAAACTTAATTATCTAACATAATTTACTAAATACATTGTTGTGGCTATTGTTAAAGCCCTTCTTTATAACAAATCATGCTCATCCATTCAAACTGAAAAGCTTCAAAGTGAATGGTTCTTTAACCAGTTTCTATAGTCACATAATTGTCCTTGATTGATTTAAATATAATAATCTACAAATAATTATAATATTTATAATATTTTTTATACCACAGGGTCTAAATTTGATTGGCTGACAAACATAATCAAACAAGATGTGCAGTTACTTTATAGGACAGCTATGAAGTAGCTCCAGGTCTGTCAACCGCATTAGAGTTCCACATAACTGTTCCACAATATTTCAAGTTTATTTCAAAGGTCCTTACAGCCTACAACAGCAAAAAAAGAACCAAAACCAACAGAACACTGATTATGCAAATATCCCAGATACCACACATATGTCTGCAAGCTGTCTGTTAAAGATCACTTAATTTGGAAAGCATCTGTTGTGTACAAACATCTGACCGACGTCTTTAAGATGCAGTCACAGATTCATACATTCTAAATCACAAACATCTAATAAACATCTATTTGACATCTGATAGGAAACATCCTGCAGATGAGCAAACACTCTAAAAAATATGTATTGCAGATGTAAATGCAGATGTCAAATAGACATCTCTGTGATGTACGTGTACTACCAGGGATGAGCAACAACAGAATTATATTTTTAAAAAAAATTCCATGTTTTCGCATTATCTATCATCTTTCATTATCTATGCAAAGCTCTCTCTCTCCCTCTCTCTCTCTCTTCTCTCTCTCTCTCTCTCTCTCTCTCTCTCTCTGCGTGTACACACATCAAAGTCTTTTTCTTTGAGTCTGTACACTTGATGGCAATATTTGCAACGCCTCCGGGCAGTTATTTAGGGCCTGCAAGACGGAGGAATCCTGTTTGCTTGAATAGGAAAATCCTAAAATCTCAAAAAATATTTGCCACACTCACATTTAAATAATATATTTCAAATGCAACAAAATCTGACATAAACTGTCCAATAAATGTTTTTTCCCTATGGTCAAATAATATTAAAAAAGCTTATGGCTGTGTCCGAAATTGCCTGCATATTTTTTTTTTATATTTTGCACCATTTGTAGTGGTGTCCAAAATGATAGTGGGCGTTATGAGTGCACTCATTCAATCCCATAATGTAATAATGCAATATTAAGTGTATAAATTATGAAGAGATTCACAAAAATGAAACAAATTAACAAATGTATAAAATGAGATCCACAAATATGTGTCACGATTATTAGATAGCCAAATTAGAACCATTCTTAGTTCCTAGTTCCTATGTTTTCCATTCCGTGTTTCCTAGTCTCCCTGTGTTTTGACCTCTGACTGTTTCCTAGTTTCTTGATTGTCTGCTGCCTGCCCTGACCATTGCCTGTTATTAGATTACTCTTGTGCCCTGGATACTGTTTGCTGGTGTTCTACCTGTTTAAACCATGTGTATTAATAAAGCCTTGCATTTTGATCCCCAACTGCGTTGTCATGAATCCCACATTACAATATGTTAGAGTTTTACAAACATGAATTAAATTCACAAAGAAATAAAATGAGTCTTGCAAATAATGTTTTATGTCACAAACACAACTCTGCCTGGCATTCATTTGTAAATCACTTCCTGTACATTTGTTGATGGCCTCCTGTTTGTTTATGCTACACACACTTGTGGATCCACCCATCGTCTACTCAAGCCAATCAGATAATGACTATATTAAGTGGACCAGTTGACCTATCGGTAAGCCCCGCCCCCCATGTAGTTACTGTTGCTTCCTCAGACAAACAAACAGAGTTGCTCACTGTCTTATAATGACAGCTGTCAGTGTGAAAACCATATTTGCACAATTTTGGACACAGAAGGGCCACCATTCAAGTGGCAATTAAATATTCAATAGAAGGAAATATAAAATATTTTAAAATAAGTGGGAGAAGTCTCATATTACGGTCAATTGTCACTATTGCGGGTGACAACATGCAGGATAAACACTGTTCATATCGCATGGTATGATTAAATTAATGCACATTTAACCATTTTAATATGTAGAGACACTAAAATTGTCAGGGATTGGCCAGGCTCTAACCCCAGTCACACCCAGCGATCACAGTCACTGGAGTACTAATCATCTCACACCTGCACCTCATCACCAGCACCCTTTATAAGCACACACCGCACAACAGTCATTGTCCGGGCTCGTCTTTACGATACGGACTCATTGTGCTACTCTCCACGAGTTCACAAACCTTGTACTTACCTGTCGTTACTTACCTGTATCTCTTGTGTTCTAGTCCTGTCGTCCTAGTCTCCCAGTCCTGTCAGCGGTGTGTGTGTTCAGCCATCCTCGTCATCCTGGATCATCTGCAAAAAGGAAAAGATTATTCATCAGCGCTGTATCCAAACGATTCCATACAAGTCTTCAAGAGTTTACTCACCTGTCAAATATCAACTGTCATCATATCACCTCTGTGTTTCTTCAATAAACTGTTTCACGATTTACTTACCTGGTGTTCCGTCTGCTTTTGTGACAGAAGCCCGGACCCAAAACAACACTGCAGCATGAGCACAGAGGATCCATTTCAAGAGCTGGTGGATTCGCTTCGCAGGGTTTTGCTGCGCCCTGCAGTCACCGTGTCACCTCCGTCAGCGGGCGAATCATCACCATCACCGAGCACTGCTTCACCACCAGTTCCGTCTAGTCCCATGGCTCGACCAGCGCTCTACTCTGGCCGGGCGGAGGAGTGCAACGGATTTCTGTTACAATGCTCATTGATCTTCACCATGCAACCCATGCAATACCCTACCGATCAATCTAAAATTGCCTTTATCATTTCTCTACTCTCAGGTTCAGCATTACAATGGGCAGAAACTCTCTGGCTCCAAGCCGGGCCGGCCACTCGATCCATCCAGACTTTCATCGCTCATTTCAAAGAGGTCTTCGGTCAATCTAACACAGCCATTTCAGCGGGAGAACAACTCTACCATCTCAATCAAGGTACCATGTCAATTCATGAATATTCCTTGAAATTCAGAACATTGGCCACTGCGAGTGGATGGAACGAGCGGTCACTACTCACCACTTACCGGCTAGGCTTGGAGCCCAAACTTCGCATGCAACTGGCAGCACTTGATGATCATCTTGGATTGGAAAAGTTCATCCAACATTCCATTCGATGTTCAGATCGTATGACATCCTACCTCTCCGATGATACCGCACTCCTCCGTCGACCAGAACAGATTTCCCCTCCAGAACCAGCCACCGAACCTATGATTCTCGATTCTGGGAAATTATCATCTACTGAGCGGCAGAGGAGGCTGACCCGGGGTCTCTGTCTGTACTGTGGTACTAGTGGACATATGAGACTGAACTGTCCTGCACGACAAAGACGAGCTTGGGTGAGTGTCCTTCATACAGAGACTGAAAAATTACCTCCACTGACCACTAATGTTATGGTAACTACTGCCCTGAATTCTGTTTCAGTCACAGCCCTCATCGACTCCGGGTCAGCTGGCAACTTCATCTCGGGAACCCTCTGCCACCAGCTCAAGCTCCGCACTTTTGCCACGTCAACCAAGTACAAGATTCATTCAATAACTGGAGAACTTCTTTCTCGGAAGCAAGTCCAACGCCAATGTGACGTCATTCAACTCCAACTCGGATTACTTCATAAGGAGAAGATTCAGCTGCTGGTTCTGGAGGGCGCTACTGTTGACATCATCTTAGGGCGCCCGTGGCTGGCGAGGCATGATCCTATCATCTCTTGGGGCTCAGGAGAAGTTCTACAATGGGGAAAGGATTGCACCATCAATTGCTTCACAGACTTACCTCAACCAGTCAAGAAAACCATTCCTGTCTATGTCACATCCGTCGAAAGTCCAGTGAGTAACCAGTCTGTCAACATTCCTTCCATATACTCTGACTTCAAGGACGTGTTCTGCCCCAAGAGAGCTTCCCAGCTACCACCTCATCGGCCATGGGACTGCGCGATTGACCTTGTTCCTAATGCCTCGTTGCCCAAGGGGAAGTTTTACCCGTTATCGCTTCCTGAGAGTAAGGCCATGGAGGAGTACCTCCGGGAGGCTCTGAGTCAGGGGTATATTCGTCTATCCATTTCACCTGCAGCTTCCAGTTTCTTCTTCGTTTCCAAGAAGGATGGCGGATTGCGTCCTTGTATCGACTACCGTGTTCTCAACAATCAAACCATCAAATTCCGATATCCCCTTCCTCTCGTCCCGGCGGCCCTGGAACAACTCCGATCAGCTCAAATCTTCACTAAATTGGACCTCAGCAGCGCATACAACCTGATCAGAATACGTGAAGGCGATGAATGGGAGACAGCATTCGTGACCCCTACTGGCCATTATGGGTATCAGGTTATGCCCTATGGTTTAGTAAACGCCCCCTCTGTCTTTCAAAACTTCATTCATGAAGTCCTCCGTGAATTCCTTCACCACTTCGTCATCGTCTACATTGACGACATTTTGATTTACTCACAGAGTGAGGCCGAACATCATCATCACGTTGCGGAGGTCCTACAAAAGCTACGAGAGCACCAACTGTATTTGAAAGCTGAAAAATGCTCATTCCACCAAAGGTCAGTTCAGTTCCTGGGATACGTCATCGATTGTCACGGGGTTCGTATGGATGAGGGGAAGGTGGAAGCTGTTGTCTCCTGGCCCAAACCTAACTCTGTTAAAGAACTACAAAGATTCCTGGGATTTGCCAATTTTTATCGCAGATTTATTCAAGGTTTCAGTCACATCACAAATCCACTCACCAACCTCCTGAAAGGACACCCTAAAACACTTAACTGGACAACCGAAGCCTCTACTGCCTTGGAAACTTTGAAGAAAGCCTTTACCCAAGCCCCACTCCTGACTCATCCTGACCCAGATCTCCCTTTCACTGTGGAAGTAGATGCATCCACCACTGGAGTTGGCGCCGTTCTCTCACAACATCATGGAACTCCTCCACGACTCCATCCATGTGCCTATTTCTCCAGGAAGCTCAGCCTGGCGGAAAAGAACTACGACATTGGAAACAGGGAATTGCTGGCCATCAAACTTGCCTTAGAGGAATGGCGACATTGGCTGGAGGGAGGCAACCACCCGTTTCAGGTAATCACGGATCACAAAAATCTGCAGTACCTTCGTGATGCTAAACGACTCTGTCCCCGACAAGCCAGATGGGCCCTCTTTTTCACCAGGTTCAATTTCTCCAAAACCTACCATCAAGGATCAAGGAATGTCCGGGCAGATGCCCTCTCTCGTCTCTCTGAAGGTGAAACCAGTATTGAAAATCCTTCCCACATAATTCCTGACCATCTGTTTGTGAGTCCTATAGATTGGACGGAACCTCCAGCCGTCGCCACTCCCGAACCCAGGAATCCGCCGGGCTGCCCTCCAGGACGACGTTCATTCATCCAGCTCAACGGGTAAATCCGATCCATACCACTCACGTATCCCTGGGCCCGGGGCATCCAGGGGCCAATTACACTCTCTCGCTGCTATCCGACCGCTTCTGGTGGCCCGACATGGCAAGGGATGTGAGGAGGTATGTCCAGGGGTGTAAGGAGTGTGCCATGTCTAAGAGTCCACGTCACCTTCCTGCGGGTAAACTCCTTCCCTTACCAGTACCGAACCGCCCCTGGTCACACCTAGGAGTAGATTTTATGACTGATCTCCCCGTTTCTGATGAGAACACCTGCATACTGGTCATAATCGACCGTTTTTCAAAGTTCTGTCATCTGATACCCCTCAAAAGATTACCCACAGCCCTGGAGACAGCAGAATGCCTCTTCAACCATGTCTTCCGTTATTACGGACTCCCTGAGGACATCGTATCAGACAGGGGTCCTCAATTCATATCCAGAGTCTGGAAGGCATTCTTTAAACTCCTAGGTGTGACCGTTAGCCTCTCGTCTGGATACCATCCTCAGACCAACGGACAGACAGAGAGAAAAATTCAAGAGATGGGGCGGTTCCTTCGAACCTTCTGTCATGGTCACCAGAACTCCTGGAACCAGTTCTTGGGTTGGGCAGAATACGCCCAAAATTCACTGCAGCAACCTTCCACGGGACTCACACCATTCCAATGTGTTTTAGGTTTCCAGCCACCTCTCTTCCCGTGGAACGGTGAACCATCAGATGTCCCCGCAGTGGATCACTGGTTCCGGGAGAGTGAGAGAGTCTGGGACGCCGCTCACCACCATCTGCAGAGGGCAGTAAACAGATCCCAGGCTGTCACAGACCGAAGAAGAATCCCAGGTCCAAACTTCACTCCTGGTCAGAAGGTCTGGCTCTCCACTCGAGACATCCGTTTACGCCTGCCCTCCAAGAAGTTAAGTCCCAGATTCATTGGTCCCTTTACCATCTTGGAACAGGTCAATCCCGTCACTTACAAACTTCAACTTCCACCCCAATACAGGATCCATCCCACCTTCCACGTTTCACTGTTAAAACCCTGTCACGAACCTCTGCTTCCCTCCACAGAGCCTGGCCATGAAGAGGAACCCCCTCCTCTGATGGTGCTAGAGGAAGGATCGATATACTCCGTCAAAGAGATTCTGCAGTCCCAGCGTCGTGGTGGTCGTCTTGAGTACTTGGTCGACTGGGAGGGTTATGGACCAGAGGAAAGGTCATGGGTTCCACGTGATGACATCCTAGATCCCACTCTCATCTTGGAATTTCACGCAGCTCACCCCGAATATCCGGCACCTCGAGGTAGAGGTAGACCACCTCGGCGCTGGAGGTCCCGGCCCTCAGGAGCGGGCCGTGGGGAGGGGGGTAATGTCAGGGATTGGCCAGGCTCTAACCCCAGTCACACCCAGCAATCACAATCACTGGAGTACTAATCATCTCACACCTGCACCTCATCACCAGCACCCTTTATAAGCACACACCGCACAACAGTCATTGTCCGGGCTCGTCTTTACGATACGGACTCATTGTGCTACTCTCCACGAGTTCACAAACCTTGTACTTACCTGTCGTTACTTACCTGTATCTCTTGTGTTCTAGTCCTGTCGTCCTAGTCTCCCAGTCCTGTCAGCGGTGTGTGTGTTCAGCCATCCTCGTCATCCTGGATCATCTGCAAAAAGGAAAAGATTATTTATCAGTGCTGTATCCAAACGATTCCATACAAGTCTTCAAGAGTTTACTCACCTGTCAAATATCAACTGTCATCATATCACCTCTGTGTTTCTTCAATAAACTGTTTCACGATTTACTTACCTGGTGTTCCGTCTGCTTTTGTGACAAAAATGTAGACCTTTGTTTATGTGTTTTTGACCTATATTGTACATGATGTAAGAAAAGTTCGCTATTTAGGTTTGTACATTAGCATGGACTCGCTAACTTAGCGTCCAACTTCACATTAGCTAGGTTCTATTGTTTATCCTCTTAGGATACCTGGAATCAGTGTTACAAGTACCACAGGCACATTATTTTTCCATTTTCGTAGCATAAACACAATCAAACCGACGCAAGCTTCGGATCTTCCAGTATTTCTCTATGGTGGTGTCTCTAGTAGGAAGCAAGACACTGTATGCATATTCCAAGGCTTCGCATATATTCTCAACAGCAACTTTACATGTTCACGCTAAAACACACACTTCTACTATTTTTAACTCTCCTCCTTTCTTTTTCCTATCAAGTGTCTCTAGTGGCAGCACAAGGAATTACTTAAAAAAAAAACATTTCCCCTCTTAGTAAAAGCACTATTTTTAACCAGAATAAAACATGTACTCTGAATAAAGTAGTTGTAACAACATAGGCAACTACATTGTAACAGTCTTTAAAGAACATTCCTATATGTTGCCTAAACTGATAACATTAATACATGAACTGTCAGCAAACAGTCTACTGATATCTTAAGAAATTCAACAGCATACCTTTACAGTTATTTCAAACACTTTTGTACAGTGCTCAGCTGAATCTAACTGAAGTGTTAGATACAGGACAGTCCTGTTTAGGTTATCACATATTCCTTGTGCCAAATAGGCTTACGCCTCATACGTGAGACTTTCACAGAATTGTGTGTAGTGTTAAGTGTTTGCTGTAACATGTTACTAGCACAGTCAGTCAATCCAGGCGAGTATGCCAGGTAAGCGGGATTCCACTTTTTACCATCACTGAGCAAGAACTTTCTGGGTCCCACTCTCTTCTATTCTCTTACGGGAGCAGAGAATCTCGGATGACCTTTTGGGGTTGCACAAGGAAGTCTTATCCTCATTCTCCCTCCCACACCAAGGAGAGGATTTGGGTGCACTGTGTTTTTGGTCTGTGTAGTGTTTAATTTTGCCCTTTGTCTTTTTCACATTCTCACGGACAGCAGCAAGGTCATATTTGTCCTCACAAGGTAACGACTGGATGTTAAGCTTGGTTTACATCTTCCTCCAATACAATAGTTCATATGGTGACACGCCCGTAATGGCATGAGGTGTTGCCTGGTACACCTGCAGCCACACTGTGACAGCTCTGTTCCATGGTTGTGCACACTGAATTGCTGTTTGGATACACCCTCTCAGTGCACAGTGAAATCTTTCAACAGCGCCATTAGACACAGAATAGTACACAGATGTACGCACCACGGTAGTGAACTGGTTACCATTGTCCATAACAATACACTTACCATGGGTTACCATGCGACTAAATACCGTGCTCAAAAATGTGGTAAAATTGTCAGTAGTTGCACTATTGGCAAATGCAAGTCCTTATAGCATGTCTGCAAGCAGGGGTGGCTGTTTCGAAAGGTCTGACGACATCCAGACCCAGTTTTTTCCATGGGCCCTCAGGAAGCTGAACTGGCTGCAGTGGTGCTGGATGTGTCACCTGAGATTTGTCATTAGACTGGCAGTGAATGCATGTAGAGACTGTTGACTGGACCTGAAAGTCCATCTGCGGTCACCAGTAAAGTTCCCGCAGTCTCTGTTTTGTACGTACTACTCCATGGTGTGCCTCATGTGCCAAGGAAATCATGGTGTGTCGTAGGGCTACCGGGGCTAACAGCCTCATTCCTCTGAAAATACACTCTGAAATATGGGTGGCCAGCCATGTGTGATTTGCTTTCACAGTTTCTCCAGTTCAGGACAAGTTGCACAGGCAGTTTCCAAGTCAGTCACTGAAAGACATCACAAAGTTGAGGAAATTAATTCAACAATTTCAGGCTCTACATCAGCAGAGGAATCAGCAGGTGCAGGTATGGGAAGATGAGACAAGCAGTCTGCTGTGTGATTCAGGGAACCATGCCGATAGACAACGTTGTAATCAAAACAAAGTGGACGTGCTGCCCAACGAGCAATCTGCATTCCGGCTCGTCCTATTCCTTTTGTAATTAGTAAGGTGGTGAGTGCCTTGTGGTCTGTATGGAGTGTAAAGTAATAGCCCCACAAGTACGTTCGCCATTTTTCATTAGCCCACACACATGCCATGGCCTTCTTTTCTACAACAGAATATATTTTTTTCAGTGTCAGTAAGTGTGTGGGAAGCAAAGGCCACTGGTGTTTCTTTTCCATCATATTGTAATGCACTGCACCCAATCTGTAGTCACTTGCATTTGTTGAAACTACTGAATGAAGTATGGGGTCATAAATGGCAAGGGCTGGACTGGACACAAGCATCTGTTTAATTTCCTCAAAACTGTTTTGAGCAGCAGGAGTCCACGCAAAAAGTCCTTTTTCCTTAGCGCACTCACCCACTGGGGCAATAGCTGCTACAAATCCAGGAAGCAATTTTGAATACCAAGATATTAATCCTAGGAAGGATTGCAGAGATGCTGCATCCGATGGAGGTGGAGCTTTACGGACAGCATCCAGATGCTCCTGGTCAGGTAAGATGTCATTAGCATTGATTAAGTGTCCCAGGAACCGCAGTGAAGTCTAAAGTTGCATAATTTTTTTCCCATTTAACACCAGCCCTGCTTCATTTAGTTTCTGCAACACAGTACTAAGGGTCATGCTCCTCCACCATTTCTCTGTACACAATGAGATCATCCAGGTAGTTTTTGACACCTGGTACCCCCTCCAGGATGGTGGCCATCATCTTTTGGAAAGCGGACAGTGCCGACGGCAGGCCGTAAGGAACCCTTGTCACGATTTTAGCTCAAAAGGGAAATGTGTATAAATAAAGTGTGAAGAGTGATGAACTCCAAAGATGTTCTGACTCGATGGTGACTAGGAGTTTCTTCCCATGTGAAAAGATAAGATGAACCAAGAGCTGAGAGGGACCCAGCTGAAGTCCTGTGATCTTTGGGGAATGGAAAGACAATGCCGCAAAGCCTGGCGCACGCTTAGAGAAGTCCCGACCAGTTCTAGCTCATCCTCCGCATCATCTTAGGTTCTAAAAGAACTCATGTGAGATGAGTGAAGAAAACTAAAAAAACGCTAAAGAGAGAAATGTCTGTTTGAGGACATTTCCATGAAGGTGAATTCCAGGGTTGAGTGAAAATGTCTGGCTCTTTGTGGTCAAGAGCCACAGCTCTATATGTTGAGGCCTGTCGGGCCCACCAGGCACGCCCCATGCCGGTTCAGGCTCCCCGTGGTTTCCTCCACATGGGCAGCGATCAGGAAGATTTTGCAGAAGAGAGTGGGGGAAGAAGAGAGAGGGCCTTTAAGGTCTCTGGGGGGCTACACCTCCAGGAGGTCCAAGAGCCAATAGTGACTTTCACTTTTGGAGGGAAAGTTTACGACTCTTTGTCTGTGAGCATGGTATTTTGCATATGTAATTCGATTGGGTGTTGATGCAAAAACTACTAAGGATTTTTAAAACACTAATATGTTTGCAAAAGTATCAACATATAATATACACCATCATTTAGATGATCAAAATACTAATTCAAAGAGACCAAACATGGCATAGGTAAGTTATACTACACTAGAGATCTATCATAACAAATGCATACAACAGAATACAATGAAAAAACAAAAATTACATGGCAGTAATAGTAAAACTATACACAATGACCTGGGGCTATGTGTGATAGGAAGGTCAAGGAAAGTTTTGTTTGTGAATGAATAGGTTATTTTGGCCTTGTCGGCTCCTGAAGACATAGTTCCCCCACTTGTATTGTAAAATCATTATTTTCAATAAGATACTTTTCATTCGCTATTCAAAACTCCATCCATGTTCTCGTACTCTTTCATCTGGCGTCTTCACCCTAAATGGGCTGTAACACCAAACATGATTGAAAAGATTGAACTAGCATGCATGCATTTATTTGTCCAATAGTGAGTTTGTGTAAGATGTTTCACTACACATAGCTGTCACTGAGAATACTTATTTCCCTGAATAATTATAAGATGGGTGTGTTGTAGTTTGCATCAGTTTAATGTTTGAATACATATGAATGTATTTGGATGGATCTTTATGATTTTGTTTCGCACACTGCTGCTGCATCCTGGTGGTCCTAAGAAATTTTTATGGTGGTCACAAGCCAAACCTTAGGAATAATTCTCTAGGTGGGTGAAGGGCAGAAACTGCATTTTGACCAATGAGAAGTCATGTCCTTCCCAGGCTTGGTATCAGAGGTCTTTCTCTTATCCTCTAAAAGGTCATGAAGCTCGAGATCTGGTCTAGTTAAGGACAACACATTTTGTGTTTGTTCATTTTCAATGAGAGAGACACTACAATGTGTCAATAATTGATTAAAAATTTTATTCGCAATACACATAACAAAAGAAACCATAAATCTTATTAAAGTAAGTTCCCACCACTGATAATATTTTTTTTTCACAGTTTTTTTTGCATTTTGAAAACACACACACACTCATAGATTGTCTTTATGAATGCTTTAATAATGCAATAATGCAGAAAGAAAATAGGAATATAAGTAAGCAAAGGTTACAGATACACTTTTTCTTTCTTTTTTTCCCCCCTAGCAGGCGAAAGTGCTGTTAGACTATATTAGGGCTATTTTTCGTGCATAAAGGGTGGCTTCAAAATGCAGGTTACAGCATCATCAGCTTTCCAAAAGTAGTATTGAAATTGAACTTATATGAATTATTGAATGCTAATTCAAGCCTTGGCAGGTCTTTAACCAGAACACCATTTCTAGAGCTGAAAATATCAGCCAGAGGACCAGCCATTGGAGAAGGTTTGTGTTCATTACACTGTGGGCCCTGCAGACTGGGTGCACATTTCACTTTATAAGTAAAATAGAAGGTGCCGTATTTAAAAACACAAGCATCAGTCACAACTCCACTTCTAAGAGGAAAAGAGCATGAACCAAGGAAATCACTGTTCCAGGAGCTGTCTGCATCATATACTTCAAAAGTTATTTGACTGGCCATGCTGATCTTAACAGGACCAAAGTCAAATGTTTCTGACCAACGTGGATTGTCATTATTATGAATCGTCTCAGTGCGCCTGGATTTTCTGCCATATTTGACTAATACACAGCCATCTGTTTGTGTAAATGTATCTCCATACAGACCTCTGGCTCTGAGATTGTAGACTTTCAGAGTAGCAAGTCCTTTTGCAGTTGGACAGCAGTTAGACTTTATAATTTGACTACTTTCACAAACACAAGCACATCGATCTCTTGTGCTGCACTTCCTGCCAATCTTACAATGCTCAGAGCAAACCTTCATGAGGGCATTTTGAATGATGTATTCTTCAACAGCTTTCTTCAGTCCTTTCCTGGCAGGGTGTTTAGTACTCAGTAAGAAATGGAGGGGTTTCAGAGAGTAATGCACAACGTCAGGGCGACTCTTCAAAGACTCAAGCCATTTTTTTCGGGCATTTGTGTGTGATGAAGCAGAAAAAAGCAGGTCTTCTCCAATTATGTTTCCTCCAATAATTTCTATTTGACGATCACTGAACATGGAGCTGAACTTTTGATTTGTGTGCATCTTCCTCTTCAGTTCTTGACACATACGTGTCTTTGCTGTCAGAGTTGCTGCTTTGTATGTACCAGACGTTTCAACATCCAAACAGTCTTTTACGGCAGTGTCTGTAAGTCCACTCACTGCTGCCTGACAGCTTTTGATGGCTGTTATGGCTTTCATTTGCCCTCCTAACTTGACACTTGTGGTATAGTGAGTGCCATATGTGGTGATCAGGTTGCGGTAGGCGTCTCGATCGTAGGATGCAGGAAGTGATTTGATTACTTCAAGAAACTCTGCTTGAAGAGGAGGTTTTACAGCTACACGATATCTGTAAATAAACAGTAAACACATAAATTTAGTGGAATCAAAGGATCAATAATTTGCAATAAAGTTTTAATTTCATAGTCATTGTCTTTTTAACAGTATGAGTGAGGAAAAACAACCTGTAAAAATTACACGCAACTTCATGTTTGGTGAAACTGTACTTGTCTGTTTTTGATTTTCTCATTGCAAAATTTGCTTCCCTGGAATGAGTGCTTCCAACTGTAGCTCCATAAGCCTTCATATCTAAACCATTTTTCCAGCTAGCCGAGAGTGCTGATGATGAATCATTAACCAGTGCTTCACTTGATTCAAAGATTTTACTGGAGACTTTCATCGAACACTTTGGCAAGGTCCTCCAGTCTACAACTGCAGCTGGTAGCTTCTGTTTTAATCCATTGAAGTAATCATTTTTTGTCAATTTACAAGTGCCGTTTCCTAAATCCCAGTTTTCCATGTTGATCACATAAGAACCTTTTCGCTCCATGGTCACGACATCAAATCCTTCTCCGGCAAGATTGTATCCTGGAACAAAAGGAGCATCCTCACACTCTTTTGATGTACCTATGTCATCCTCTCCAGAAATGGTCATGAAAAGCAATGCCCAGAAAACAACAAGATAAACCTGCATCTGCCCCATGATCTGTAGTGAGAGAAAATAAAAATAAAAAAAATCATTTATCAAAAGTCTTTGTTGGTGTCAGATTTTGGTGTCAGATTTTCTCACACATCTATCTCATGCATATATATATATCACTTTCTCACACGCACATATATATATATATAATTGATCGTATCAACAATAATAGTTTTAAAACAAATAAAGATTTACAGCACAAGCATGTATAAAATTATATGATTCATGTTTTATTTTTAATAGTTTCTTACCACTGAATTGACAGGTGAGCAGATCAAAATGAAATGTTTTCTCTCTAACGGCTCACTTTATATGATGGTTGTGTAGCTGTGGGTGTCAACGATTGACTTGATGCTGCACTGCACAGACCAATCAGCCTCTGACTTAAAGCAGTGCATGGTGGATAGGATTTTTTTCTGACTTGAGACGGTGCAGGTGCTACATCACTGTGATGTATGCCATTAAAATACCATGAGAGTGATTCGAGTGCAGTCGGCTGGCACATTCTGTGCAGTTTCTCCAGAGCTCTGATGACGACACAGGTGTTGCGCATCTAGCCGGATTCACAGATAACAACAGTGGCGTGTTTTCTGTTTATTTATGATGTTAAATCCAGCTGCATTTGATGTCAAACACTCCTTTTATCATTTTTTTTTTTTTTTTCATTTCTGTATGTTTGTTTTGTGTTTAAGCATATAACTTTGTCTTTGTGTTGACTATGTTTTCCCTTAGCCACGGCACCTCGTTTAGTCCTTGTTTTGGTAATTTTGTTCAGCTAACAGCAAACAGGGCACGTTCTCACAACTTTCACTAATGTTTTGTAAAGGTTATGTAAATGTTAGAACCAAACGTTCTTATAACATTATATACGTTCTAGGAATGTTTTCTCTCAACATTTGTAAAACATATATAGTTATTAGAATGTTTGGTTCTCCCTGGTGAAAAAAACAGCATATGCTGGTAGGTATGTTTTGATGCTGGGATGCTGGTTAGGTATGTTTTGGTGCTGGTTTAAGCTGGTCCTTAGCAGGTTTATGCTGGTCCTTTGCTTGTTTATGCTGGTCATGTTGCTGGTGAAGGACCAGCATAAACCAGCTAAGGACCAGCATAAACTAGCTTAAACCAGCACCAAAACATACCTAACCAGCATCCCAACATCAAAACATACCTACCAGCATATGCTGTTTTTTTCACCAGGGCTAACATACCCTCTACAAAAAAAGTTTCCAAAGTTCATGGAATGTCCTAATGGTGTTTTTTGTTTTTTTTTTTTTTTTTACTTGAATGTTCTCATTACATTGAGATAAATGTTCTTGGAACAACATTTCGGAACATCCTTATAATATTATTAATATTTTCTGAATGTTTTCAGAATGTTATCATAAAATGTTGTGAGAATAAGTTTTATTGGATGCTCTAACAATGTTACTTTTTCCTTATGAACATAAAATTGAAAGAAGCATTTTGACTAATGAGAAGTCCTGTCCTTCCCAGGCTTGGTACCAGAGGTCTTTCTTTTGCCTTCTAAAAAGTCATGAAGCTCGAGATCTGGTCTGGTTAAGGACAACAGTTTTTACTTTTAACTCAAACAATGTGTTAATCCTGCTAACAGTGTGTTGCATTTTTTTTTTACACATCAAGGTGTTATAGTTACACATTTGTGTCAAGTATGTGTTATTTTTGTTATTTTGTTAACAGACCTTGTATGCAAACTCACATATAGAATTGATTAAACCAGCTACATTTACATAAAAAGTAGAAATGAAAAAGTAAACTATCAAAATACAGTAATTTAAACATTAACAATGTTGCTTAAATTAAAAAAGTTAATAATTAATCAAGTTTGTACTTTGAATTAAAAATTGAATGTAGTAGTTGACAGCATCTTAAACATTAGTCCTTTTTATTATTACATATGTTCATCAGCATACCAGTGATGGTGAGGGTCAGTGAGATGAAATATCTCATTTATCTCCTGTCATATCAATAGCTGTCACAAGCGCTTCAGGGGTGTTTCCCATTCAAAGCTACAAATAAAGACATTTTTTTTTAAATTTATAATGAGTACAGCAAGCTAACGTTGGTTAGAAAGCCAAGAGATGATGTTAATGACTTAGATCAATTTACACAATATGTGGCACTGTGAGCTCTGTTCATTTTCAATAAGAAAGAGGTGAATGGCATGAATTTCCTCATGTGAAACACTATAACTACGCCAATGATTAATTAAAAGCGACTCCACTCACAATAAACAACAAAAGAAACCATAAACTTGTTAAAGCTTCCACCACTGATAATGTGTATCCATTCTCCAAACTGCTTGTCCCATGTTTTGTCACAGGAATGCTGGAGCCTGTCCTAACATCTGATGCTGTCTGCATCATACTTCAAAAGTTATTAGTGTGGCCATGCTGACCATAACAGGACCATAATCAAAGGCTATAGAATCTAGCAAATGTATTAGGGGTCGCTCAGCCCGCAGCTCTACAGATATCTGTCAGCAAGGCCCCACAAGCCAGTGCTCAGGAAGATGCAACACTTCTAGTAGAGTGAACGGCAACCTGAGCGGGCAGGGCACACCCTGTGCCTGGTAAGCCAGGGCGATGTCATCCACTATCCAGTGGGCCATCCTCTGCTTGAAGACGGCATTCCCTTTCTGCCGGCCTCCGTAACAGACAAAGAGCTGGTCTGAGGTCCTGAAGCTTTGTGTCCGGTCTACGTACCATCTTAGGGCTTGGATGGGACAAAACAAAGCTAGGTCTGGGTCTGCCTCCTCCGGGGGCAGCGCTTGCAGGCTCACCACCTGGTCCCTGAAGGGAGCAGAGGGAACCTTGGGCACATAGCTGGGCTGGGGCCTCAGGGTTACCTGGGAATCCATTGGCCCGAACTCTAGGCACGTTTCATCGAAAATGCGTGCAGGTCCCCTACCTCTTGATGGAGGCCAAAGCAAGCAGGAGCAGAGTTTTCATTGAAAGAAACTTCAGCTCAACTGACTGCAAAGGCACAAACGTGGCCTGCCGTAGTGCTGTCAGCACTAGGCACAGATCCCAAGAGGGTACAGAGGGGGGCCGGGGTGGTTTTAGCCTTCTCGCCCCCCTGAGGAACCTGATGACCAAGTCATGCTTCCCCACCAACTTCCCTTCTATGGGGTCATGGTGCGCAGCAATAGCAGCCACGTAGACTTTAAGGGTGGAAGGAGACAGCCTTCGCTCCAACCTTTGCTGCAAAAAGGAGAGCACGACTCTGATCGGGCATCTTCGGGGGTCCTCTCCGTGAGAGATATGCCACTCGACGAACAAGTTCCACTTCAAGGTGTAAGCGTGTCTCATGGACTGGGCTCTCACCGAAGTGATGGTGTCTACCACTCCTTGAGGTAGGTCACCTAGAATCTCTGCGTCCCATCCATAGTTTGCAGAGGTGCCATAGGGTGCTCCCTCTCTGAGTCAGTAGATCCTTTCTCAGAGGAACGCACCAGGGAGGGGCTGTCACGAGGAGCATTAGTTCTGGGAACCAGGTCCGGGTGGGCCAGTAGAGTATCACCAGAAGGACCTGCTCCTCGTCCTCCCTGATCTTGCACAGTGTCTGTGCAAGGAGGCTCACTGGGGGAAACACATACTTGCGCAGGCCCCACCGCCAGCTGTGTGCCAGTGCGTCCATGCTGAATGTTCCCTCGGACAGGGAGTAGAACAACTGGTAGTGGGACGTTTCTGGAAAGGGAAACAGGTCTACCTGAGCCTCCCCAAAACGTCTCCAGATCAGCTGGACCATCTGGGGTTGGAGTCTCCATTCTCTGCGGAGCGTAGCTCGCGACAGCTTGTCGGCTGCATGGTTGTGCAAGCCTGGAATGTGAATGGCATGAAGCAAACCAGGCAAACTAAATCGCATAGCTGAGTCTGATGGTCCGGAGGAGCCAACAAGACGGACTGGGAAGCTCTATCCAGGCCCCCAGATAATGTACAAGTGGCACCAATGGGACCACCGACATACCCGATGGGGAACGCAGAGACCCCACTCGGGTCGCTCGCTGCTGGTCCGAAGCTGGTCAGAGTGTCTGTGTCTGGAATGTGTGAGACACTTACCTGCATTCAGGCAGATGGTGCATGAGTAGAACATCTGATAGCACTTTTCAATCGCCCACTGCTGTTCACTGGCGAGAGGGGAGGGTGAGTGAGGTCCGAGGTTGGCCCGTTCCACACCGCCCGTCCCCTCTGGGGACCCAGAGATAGAAGAAACAGCTCTTTTGTCAAGTTTTTGGGTACCACTGACCATGAGGCCTCCGGGGTAGGGAGTGGTGTGTTCACCATCTCCCGAAGAGCAGCTCCATCCATCTCTGGGTCGCCTGTCTCAGGGGCTCTTGCTCTTCCGCTTGCCACTGGTCTTAGTGGAGGCCTGGACGGGTGGGACGGCTGCCCTGCGACTGGCTCCACGGCACTGCTGAGAAGGCTGGTGCGATGGCTGCGCTGGAGCGGGGGCGGAGGCAGGGGGCCGCCCTCGGCGACAAGCAGGCTGAGGTGCTGCTGCTGGCAGCTGGGTGGAGGCAGCAGTTGCATGCTGCAGGATGTGTCTGATAGCCTCAGTCTGTTTCTGTGCAGCAGAAAACTGTTCTCCACCGCATCACCGAAAAGGGACATGGGGGCATTGAGGAACCTGGTCTTATCGGCTTCCCTCATGTCGGCCAGACACAGCCAGAGATGATGCTCCTGGACCACCATGGTGGACATGGCACGACCTAGAGACTGCGCGGTCACCTTCGTCGCATGTAGCACGATGTCCGTGGTGATGCGAAGCTCTTTAGAACTTCTGGGTCGTGACTGCCCTCGTACAGGTCCTTCAGTGCCTTGGCCTGGTGAACCTGTAGTAATGCCACAGCGTGTAAGGCGGAGCCAGCTTCTCCACAGGCCGCATAGGCACTGCCGATCAGAGCCGACGAGTGCCTACAGGCCTGGGAGGGGAGCAATGGATTGCCCCACCAGGTGGAAGAGGCGCTGGGAGACAACTGCATCACCACCGCATGCTCCATTGGGCGGGACAGCCATATACCCCCGCGCTGGTCTGCCATCGAGGGTGGTGAGGGAGGTCACCGTTAGACCAGTCTGCTCCCTGCCAGAGGCGGACAGGGGAGATGGCCACAGCAACACAAAATCCTAGTGTGCGTGCCACTCGACATGGAGACCACTGCTGCTGAAGCGCTGTACTGCCAACACACACATTGTAGAGCGTTTGACTCGTTAGTTTCTCTCTTGCTTGCAGATTCGAAATGATCGGCTCCAAACCGAAAAGCTGACTATACACTGCACCTATTGCCTATTTATACTCACGCTGTAATGCATTCTTTAACAGCTTTCTTCAGTCGTTTCCTTGCATGGTGTTTAGTACTCAGCAGTGTTGGGGAGTAACTAGTTACATGTAACAAAATTATGTAATATAATTACAAAATAAATATAATTGTAATTAATTACAGTTACTGAGAAAAAATATGTAATTAAATTACAGTTATTTTTGAAAAATGCCAGTGATTACAAAGGGGATTACATCTGAATTTTTTCACACACCCACCCCCACTTACAGATTTAATTTATTTCTTTTAAATTGCATTGACTGCTCTACAATGAGACACCAATGTTTCAGGAGTTTAGGACACACAATAGGACACATGCTTATTTGATAACTGTTTTATTTCCTATTTGGGTTTATGTATAAACTTTATTTTTTAAGATTGTTTTTTCCAAGGCATTGTTAGATGCTAGTGTTTTCTGTCATAACTATGCAAACATTTGATTTCAAACCCTGTATCATAGCTATTAAACCATTTCTTGTTATGATGTTATTATCTTGTTATGACATATAGCGCAACTATATTGATTCCCGTCTCGAGGTCCTTTGCCGATCCCACTCCCCTCTGTCCTCCCAGCTCTTTCCTGTCATCTCTCTACTGTCCTATCACAATAAAAGGCATAAAAAGCCCAAAAATATAAGTAAAAAAAAAAAAGTTTGAATTTGTGGTGGCTGTGCTTTAAATTAAATTATTATACAGCTCAGACTCTTTCGAGGCAACTTAAGTCAGTGCTATATGCTTGATAATTTTTCTTGGCAGAAGCTTTGTGTTTGGTTAGCTAATAAAATATTAAAGCTTAATTCAATATTATGTGTACAATTTCTTAATTCTGTCATCCTGGTATCGTGGACTTGCTCTATTGTTTCATACAAACACAGCTGCTGCCATTTTTTTTTTGTACATTGTAATGGATTATAAGATAACTAACAAACTAGTACTACTACTTATTTATGTGGTGAAATGTTGTGTAAGAAAACTGGTATGACTGCACTGTATCCCTAAAATGTCTAGTTTGAACTTGCTGTTTGCTAGCAACTGATTTCTTCATGGAAGCTTTGCGTTCAAATATTTCAACTCAGATCAGTGTTTCGTGTCTAATAATTTTGACACAAAACATCTAAATAATCTATCAAGCAGCTGTGTAATAAGTGAGATAATGTACTTTCAGCCAGTTGTTATCGCAAAATAAAGATGTATATTATCCCTTACTTATTATAATCTTAATTCAAGTGATGAAGGATTTTGAAAGTCTGACAGTAATCAGTGTTGAACGCTACTGTAAGGTTAACTCTGTCTGGTTTAAATGTTTTAAAATGATTAACAGTTGAAAATATTAGAAATTTAGAAAAGTAATCAGAAAGTAATTAAAAGTAATAAGGTACATTACTTTAATAAAGTAATTGAAAAGTTACACTACTTATTACATTTTAAATCAAGTAACTTGTAATCTGTAACCTATTACATTTCTAAAGTAACCTTCCCAACACTGATTACAATGAATTATTTTCCCCAAAATGTGGGTTAAAGCGTGTCATAAGCAGTGTCAGTGGCTCAGCTAATACATTTCTGCCATCAAATGCAGGAAACACTATTACAAATATTATTAGTATCACTAATAATATGATAAAATGTCAAAAAATGGTTAGCTAATTTGAGTATTATGAATATTAAACCATATCCTGAATAATATACAGCAAAATAAGACTTGAAAAGACTTCAAATAAGATGCCACATGACTGGCCAAGGGCTTTGCACCACACTAAAACTTAAAAAAGGAGACTACTCATGCAAACCAAACATCATGGTTTGTCTAGAGCCACTTAACAGTAATAAAATGGGGAATAATTCCCCAAAACATCATTGTAACAAAGCAAATCATAAGGATACACCCATTATATTGGTGCATAAAACGACAAGTATTTTGCTGGGACGAGACGGCAAACCACTGAGCGTAGACATTCAGAGTACTGGCCTTAGTCGTAAAAATCAGAAAGGTCAAAACATCACTGAAGTAATTCATTCGCCTGGGGTGGAAAACACACACAAATAATAGAAATGCACAAATAAAAGACGGGAAAATAAATAGTGGTGTATTTAAAATGCCTCTGTTGTTTTACGCAGATCATAAAGTTTCAGTGCGACGAACAATGCATAGTCACAACCATGTGCTTTTGTTTTGATCGAGAGCCGCAAACTGATGTCATCTACACTTATGCGAAACCAGTGTGGGGGTAATTGCCTTTGTAATGGCAGAGCCCACTTAAAACAGTCTGAAACTATGAGGAGAAAAACAACTGGAAACATGGAAAGACTCGTCACTGAATATTCCACCAGCTCTTGCGGCTAAACGCAGCTTTTCACTTTCAAAGTTACTGAGCACGTTCCAGGCCATTGTGTCATTTTTAAGTGTCTTGTAAAAGCCTGTATGGTATTAGCATGTTTCTAAATGGGTTTTATAAAGATCATTTTTATGATAATGTCTAAGATAGTCTAAGATTACTGTGACATTATCATTTCGAACATTTTTATCAATTTTCAGGCCAAGGATAATAGAGAGAAGAAGCAGGGACCCCTTGTTACATAATGTGCAGAACTGAGGGTTGCATTTTAAGCTATACTCATTAAAATAATCAATAATTGATTATGTTGGCACATTGCATTTAAATTTTACATAATGCATTTTGTAAGAAAGACAGGGAAACATTCAATTTTAGCTCATAACTTTAGCTTTAGTTGACTTGACATTGTATATTTATTGTTTACTGCTCATGATCTTTTTTTCTCGGAAGGTATGGAAAATTAAATATTAGTAATAAAAAATACAGTTTAGCAACATTCTTCCATGCACTTTTCATATATACGGATATCCTTCATCTCTCTTCTCCCAGAACTCATTTTTAAAAGCTCAGTGTGTTCAGGAGGGACTAACTGTACCTGAGAGAAATGGAGGTTCCGTTGACAGACTCTGAGTGCTGTCTGCTCGGACTAAAGCCCCCCTGCGGGGCATAGCGCTCACTTCCACAGCACAGGATCATAAGGAAGGCTCTGCGAAAAGCCCGGTTCAGAAAAGCATACAGGAACGGATTCAAGCCCGAGTTGATGTAACCCAACCAGAGCCAAGCGGTCCACATCTGCCAGGGCACGCTGTAATTGATGAAGGGATCCACCACGTTGGTGATAAAGAAGGGCGCCCAGCACAGACAGAAGCAGCCCATGATGACAGCCAGCGTCTTGGCCGCCTTGGTTTCGTTCTTGATGCGACTGGAGCCGTGTTGATCGTGGTTGGGGTAAGTCGAAGAAGGGGCCGAGCCGGCCCGGTGCAGCGAGCCGATTCGCCGAGCGTGTCCCATAGCGGTGACGTAGATCCGCTGATAGGCGAGGACCATCAGCACCAGAGGCACGTAGAAGGCCACGGCCGAACACACCAGAGCATAGGGTCGGTTCACCATGAACACACAAGTCGAATTACGGGATGAGTTGAATTTTCTTTGTTCGATCTGGGAAATAAAAAGGAAAAAACTGAAAAGAAATTAAAGGAATAGTTCACCCAAAAATGAACATTTTGTCATCATTTACTTTTGTCGTTCCAAACCTGTATGAGTTTCTTTCTTATGTTGAACACAAAAGAAGATATTTTGAAGAATGCTGGTAATCAAACAGTTGACCGTCCCCATTGATTTACTTTCCCTACTATGGATGTCAATGGTCAATGTTTTCACAACAAAATATGCGTTTTCAGGGTTCCCATGGTCAATTCGCATTTTAGGGGCTAAATATGACATTATTGGGGTAGACTCAACCCGCTGACATCAAAAACAACCCAGTGTTAATGTAGCCCAATTCCACGGGAAAACCAAAAAAGTGATTTTGAGATATAGATATAAACTCGTAATTGCGAGTTACGAGGTCAGAATTGCGTGATATAAAATTGAAATTGTATAAACTCGCAATTCTGAGAAAAAAAGTCAGAATTGTGAGATACAAACTTGCAATTCTGTGGAAAAATTCACAAGTGTGAACGCCTCATTAATTTATTCATTCATTCATATAAACTCCCAATTCACATTTTTTTTCTCAGAATTGCGTGATATAAACTCAAAATTTTATAAACTTGCAATTCTGATGAAAAAAGTCAGAATTAAGAGATATAAACACAATTCTGACAAAAAAAAAAGTGTCACATCTTTCAGAAAGTACAAAAGCAATTACATCAAATACAATTTTTTCTAACAATGTAAGTTTATCACTTTAAACCAATTTACAAACCATTCTTTCTGAAAACTACAAAAATAATTTATTAAAAAAATTCTAACCTCAACCGTTTGAACAGTGGTATAATCTGCTGAATTCATATTCATGGAGCGGTGCTTTACATTTCCGGTCTCTGGTGTCTCTAGTCAAATTAACATATTTTCCGATAACATAACGTTAAACCTGGGCACATTTTTATAGTTAGTTAAAAAGTTTCAACTCAGGCCATTTTAAAAATGGATTTCTATGGAGACCGGAACATGAAAGCACCCAAACGGAAGTTAGAATCCTTCATGGCGCTGCTCATTGGTTAAATATAATAATTAAATTTTTTTAATTGTTACACATATTTGTAACATTTTTGTACTCTGTATTTGTGGCAAATGCCCCTTTTTTATTTTATTTATTTATTTATTTATTTTGTTTTTCAAAAAAATTGTTTTGTAATTCATCCAACACAGATCTAGCAGAGAGTAATTACTTAAAGCGTATAAAACATCAGCATAACAAGAAGAACGCATCCAACAACTCCTCACTTACAAAGCTCTCAATTCCAATGGTATTCCAACTTTGCATGATGGGAAGAAAAGAGATGAAAATGGGGATGACCCAGCATCCAACCAGCATCAGTGAGACTCTCACAGGTGTCATCTTGTTATTATAGACCAGAGGCTGACAGCAAATCGCATAGTACCTGTCCAAGAAATGCAGATATTTCAAAAATGATTCATGGAAGCTGTCTGGCAGTACAGTATCTTTCTTATTCAATGCGTCCCTACATACTGTACTTTCTCATAACCCAAATGATTCTGCTGATCTTTCCTAGAAAAGCTAACGCTGTGAATTACATGCAACCAGAAAATATGCTCTCACTAGAGACTGTCGAGGCAAAGACATCATGAGTCACGGGAATCATACGGATGGAGAAAGAACTTGGTGACACAGTGGGATAAACAGAATTTGTTGTTCGAAAGAGAAAGAGAGAGATAGAGAGAGGCTTTGAGAGACTAAGAATGAGTCATGTTACTGCCATATGGACCAGGTGCGGTGCATAAATCACAGCTGCTCTCTTACAGGCCAAAAGAGCTGCGGTCTTCCTAATGGGTGAGCATGAGGAAATTTGCATACGTAACGCAGCAAATTACAGATAATTAGCTGACACTCTGACAAGCCCCTGGAGTTAGCGTCAAGACATAAACTATGTGTTTTCTTTTTTATGCATACATTTTTGAACGTACAGTTCACTCTGTGAGTGAATCGTAGTACATAAAACACATCTTTGCAATCAAAGAAACATAACAATTAGGAACTGGACAAAATATAAATTAGACATAACAACACAGGCCGGACATCATTTTTGTATATAGCACAGCAGGCTACCAGAAAAACATTGTAGCACATTGTAATTTGGTTACGCATGATTACAGGGCTTAAACCTTTCAGAGCGCCTCTGGATGCCAACATGCAAATCCTCCAGTTTAGAGGAAAAAAAAGTAAATAAATTGTATAAATAAATCTTTTTTTTTGCATTCATTTGATGAAAAATCCAATAAAAGCAGTAATATTGTGAAATATTATTAGAACTTTAAATAACAGATTTCTATTTTAAAATATTTTAAAATGTAACTTATTACTGTTATGCAAAGCTGAATTTTTAGTATCATTACTCCTGTCTTCAGTGTCACATGATCTTTCAGAAATCATTCTAATGTGCTGATTTGGTGCTTAATTTGTAATGAAATTTCACAATATTACTGTTTTTACTGTACTTTTGATCAAATAAATGCATCCATGGTGAGCTTAAAAGACCTCTTTACAAAAAAAAAACATTTAAAAAATCTTAACTATTCTAATTATTGGATCAGTAGTGTATATAAATATAAATATATAAAGAAAAATGTATCATCAAATCTAGTAAACAAAACTGCTAAAACAAAACTATTATGTGCATGATGACATGTTCTAATTTAAGAGCTCTTTTCTCAATATTGCCATGGCAACGCAAGCAGTTTTCTGTGTAGAGCAACAGTCATTTTTTGTTTCTATATTAGCTTCACAAATGCACTCACCTGTCTAGTGCAATGCAGCACAGATGCAGAATAGATGCAGTGGTTAGCAGCACGTCCAGTGAGGTACGGATCAAGCAGAACGTCTCTCCATAGCTCCACCGACCTGTGGTCAGCTCTATGGCTGCCAGGGGCATCACAACAAGGGCAACTAAAAGGTCTGCAAATGCCAGTGATACAATGAAGTAGTTGGTCTTCTTCTTCCTAGATACAGAACAGTAAATAAACAAACAATAATGTTAATAAAAATGAGTTCACTGTAGAAAATATTTCAGTTTCTATACAGAGAAAATACTCACGTTTAAGCTATGTAATGATGCTTAAGGACCCTCACAGACTCTGATGACGTGTTTCCAGTTACTGACAACGTACATTTAATTTTTAATATTTTATTTTAATAAAAAGTACATTTTATTTTGTTTAATTTATTTTGTTCATATTACCCTGGCATTAAGTTACGGAAAACTAGTTAAAAGGATAGTTCTGTCATTAATTACTCATCCTCATGTTATTCCAAACCAGTAAGACCTTTGTTTATCTTCAGAACACAAATTAAGATATTTTTTATGAAATCCAAAAGCTTTCTGACCCAGCAACGCAACTGACATGTTCAAAGCGGCTAATACTGACACGTAAGAGAAGTAACTGTTGGATAAAGTCTTTTTTTTTTTTCCGCACAAAAACGATTCTTGTAGCTTCATAAAATTAAGGTTGAACCACTGATGTCACATGGACTATTTTAATGATGTCTTTACTACCTTTCTGAACCTTGAACGTGTCAGTCGCGTTGCTTGAACATGTCAGTCGCGTCTATGCAGTGTCAGAAAGCTCTCAGATTTTTCTTTCTTCACACTTTCTTCCAAGCAAGATCCTATTTATTCCTGTTCTATAAAAGTATGAAGATGTATCGTACAGCTCCGGGTATCCATATGCAGCTGTGTTGATTTTGTCCTCTATTGTTGTTTCGGATTTCTGCTCCTGATTGGTAAACGTGGCACGAATATTCGCCAAAGTTCAGATTTTACAATTCGCGCAAATCACGCGTTAGCACATCAAATGCCCGAAACGCTCAATTCGCACGAATCATGTCATTCCCGTGAATCGTGCCGTAGGATGTCTATCACGTCTTTGGATTGACTTAACATGTAAATCACTCGCGACTTGTGTGAACGCACCATGAGGGAGTAACAGCAAATGTGACATCTTTTTCTGTTCTAACCAATGTAATCAATATCTCTATAATTGTTCCTCTTTTGTAAAGCCAAAAAAATGCTATCATGGTTTTTTCTTGCTGTTAGAGAAAATTAGAACAGGAAAAGTAAAGAAAAAGATCCATTTCAACTTACTATGGAAAATGTTGCAAAAATACATAAAGAAAATATCCAAGCATCTTTAAAACAAGATAAATTTATTTGAGAAGCAACACTCATTTTAAAGGGGACATCAGATGCCCATTTTCCAGAAGTTGGTATGATTCCTTATGATCATCATGAAATGTCTGCAACATACTTTGGTTAAAATTCCTCAGTGGTCATTTAAAACAACACCCATTTTACCTTGTCAAAAACAGCTCTGTTCACAGCAACCCATTAGGTGCATGTCTCTTTAAATGATAATGAGCTACTGCTCACTCCACCCCTCTCTTCCGTTTTTTGTTTATTTGGTGGCGTGTTACCATCAAAAACAAAACTAATCCACTACATCCTCAGTGGCTCTGATGTCGGGACACCTGCATTGCTTACCAGACATGGTTGCCCCTACAGCTGCTTGAGCACAGAGAAAATGGCGAACAGCGCACAACTGGCTGAGGGGTGGAAATATGCTAATACAGGACAGTCCGTCAGTGGTCGTGGGCGACTTGATAATTGGGACTGTTTAGGTTTTTTGGGGGTTAAAAAAAAGAGTGAATAGATTTTTATCATTGTAGGGTGGTTTTGTCCACACACTGCTAAAACACATTTATATGGAAACACCATGTAAAAGTGAATTTTGCTTCCGATGTCCCCTTTAAAAAAGATTGTTCAAACACGCCCCCCATCTGCCATTGGTTGGAACAACAGATGGCCCCGCCCCAAACACACGCTATTGGTTGAGCCATTATTGCTATGTGGGGCTGGTCAGGATTCTCAAACAAACAAAACATTGTTTTGAAAACACTACAGAAGCAGTGTTACATTTTTGTAACATTAACCTACAAATCGCTTACCTTTAAATATCTTAAGCTTAATTTATATGTATTTCAACATGAAAATGTACACTGACACAAGGAATCTGAATGTAGATATGAAGCGGCATTACCTTAGCTGTCTGTCTTTACAGAGAGCCACCATCACAAGCAAATTACCAAGCGCAGTCAGTATAATGATGGTCACCAAGACGATAGACAGTGTTATCTTCGAAGTGTGTTTAGACACAACTTGATCCACTGAACTGTAGACAAAAATATGCAGCCAATTACATATAAACAGCCAAGATAAATACTTATATATGTAGTCAAATATTCTGAGGTGGTTCTTACTCGTCCGCTGAGTCTGATGCTGTGGCCATCACTGGTCATCTGTATGGAAGTGGTCAGATGGGGTTTTGTTCACACAAGACAATGCAGTCCCTCTCCTGAGGGACAAACACAACTGTTTTGCGTTCTCACATCCCAAATTCAATCATATTCTTTTAGCATGAGCTTCAAAGTGAGAGCACTGAGACTAAACCATCAGCACGTTTGTAAATGAAACACAGGCTTGTTGGATATAACAAATAAATATGAGCCATGATGAATGTCTGACCGTCTTCCTTTCTAAGCAAAACTACACGCTCACAAGGACTAACCATTGCATGCTGTCGATCCGCATTTTGTTTGATAAATCATCCTAAAATATATTAAGTATTAAAGAGATAGTTCACCCAAAAATGAAAATTCTGTCATTGATTACTTAGTTCATCTTCAGAACACAAATTAGCTTATTTTAAGAGCTTTTTGACCCTGCATAGACAGTAATGCAACTAACACATTCAAGGTCCAGAAAGTTAGCAAAGACATCATTAAAATAGTCCATGAACGCACGGCGAAGACTGTTAGAAGAGAAGAAATTCTTGAATAAAGTTTTCTTTGTGCACAAAATTATTCTCGTAGCTTCATAATATTACGGTTAAACGACTTAAGTTACATGGGCTATTTTGACAATATTCTTACTACCTTTCTGGGCCTTAAACATGTCAGTTGTGTTGCTGTCTATGCAGGGTCAGAAAGCTCTCAAATTTCATTAAAACATCTTAATTTGTGTTACAAAGATGAACGAAGGTCTTACAGGTTTGGAACGACATGAAAATGAGTAATTAATGACTTTTAATTTTTGGGTGAACTATCTATTTAAAATTCCTAATGAACTATGTGCAATGCAATATGTCTAAAATGTGCAAATTTGAGTGGAATACTACATATGTTAATTTTTTTTATTTTTATTTTATTAATTTTGTATTAGCAGTATTCATGAAATAAAAACCATTGTAAAAATGTTCTCTAGCTTGCTTCTTAATCTAGTTGTTTAATAAACCTAGCATATTACAATTATTACAGCTACACTTAATATATTTTTTATATATTTAGAGTTACGTTATGCATTTAGCAGTTTTAATATAACTTTCCCCACACTTTACAGACTTAACAGATGTTTTTGCATCCACATTTCTGATTTGTTGTCACAGAGGGTGAACTTGAGCCTTACTGATGGTGCTGTGGGGTACATAAAACAAAAAAGGTCAAAAACCACTGGCTTAAACTGCAGTCATATGTCTTATTATACCCTCAAAACACATCAAATATTGAAGGCGAGACATTGAAGATAGAAAAACTTCAGCTCAAAGTGCATGCACTCCATCATCACACTGTTAATACCCACAGTGGCCAAATCGCACCCTGTGCCTGTGGCGCTGGAGCCATAACTCACGCAGAAGTGGAGAGAGCTCTCACAGAGTAAACACTGGAAGCGTGTGATGTATTTGCCCAGCTGGGAGGCTCAAGTGGGTATTACAGAGACAGCTTGGACACTTCTTTCCTGTTCGGTTGCTTTCGTTTGGGTTTCAAATGAGCCACATGATTATTATCGGCCTGTATCAAACACACTAAACAAACCAGGCTATTCTAAGAAGCACAACAGAGAGGACAGCTGATTTACACATGATTCTTGTGTAGGACAGAGTAACAGGGTCATTCGACAAAACAGGTGCCACTTGTTGCCTGATATACGTGTGGATAAATACATTTAACAATAACCATCTGAAGGCAGATTTTACTATGCTTCAACACTAAACATTGTGAAACTTCTAAAGAGACATGGTGATGTAAAAAAACATAAGATAATAAGCAGGGATGCACATAAGTGGTGCTCGAACAAAATAGAAAAATGTGCTGGGTAAATAAGTTCAGACTGCTGCATTTTTATTTAATACTCATTTCTACTTTCAAATATAATAGTATATAGTTAAATCATATTGAGTGAGTCACACTATGTACAGTGTGAGCACCAAACCAGCTGTCATGCCTGATTATATGAGCCCATTCTACAGAATTGGTGCAAACTGCTGTCCCACAACCAAAAAACACATTTAAAAAGCATTTAAGTATTCAAATCTTAGATCTTTACTAAGATCCTTTTATCTATTGAAATCCACAATAATATGTAAATTATTAGTAAGCTTAATATGTATAAAATCATAATTTATTTGATACTTTCAATTGTGAGGTGGCTGTCTCAAACCATAACCCCTAAGTTTCAACTTATGAAAATGATATTGAAATAATTTTTGCATTTTATTCCATTGTTGTTTTTAATGTCACTACCGAAACAGTCACGAGCGAAACATTTGGTAAAGTTTCAGTAGTGTGACATCTTTGTGTTTTTTAGGTGTTATGTCATAAATTTTTCGCTACCATAACAGTCACGATCGAAACATGTCATCATTGTTTCGGTAGTGAAAAAAGTGGAACATATAATCCTTTATTTGGGGGGACATAAACAAAATTTTAATACAGTTTTGCAATTTTTTTGTATTTTAGTATGTTTTTTGTAGTGCTTTTTTTTGTGGGTGAAAATTCTGTAATTTGATGTGGTCACTACCAAAGCATTACTGTCACTACCGAAACATGGGATGTTTTGTCAGAAATAAAGTATACTGAATTATCAACTAAGACGTTATGATAGTTTTTGGTTCAATGTATATTTAAACTAATGAATCCTTAAGTTTGAAATCAGTGTGATCAACTTTTTGCCTTTTACAAAAACAGTGGATTCAAAATACAACAAATCTCATAAATCACACTTGAAATATTGTTAAAACTGTAATTGTTATTGATTTACCTCTGAAAACATTTTAATAAAATAGCAAAAAATATATTTACAAGGTAGATGTAAGCAAAATCATAATAGGTCAATAGAACCCTTCTTATTAAATTATATATTACTGTGTTCCAGTAGTGACAAATTTGGGAAGAGGACAAATATTGCAATATGAAAATACAATATGAGATTTAACTGCACAATTACTAGAAACATGTACCTTGGATATTATACAATTTGCATACACACAAAATTATTATTTTGTATTGGAATTTTAATCTAGCATTTTTTTTAATTTAGTTTAATTGGCATATTGTATTTATAAAACCTTAATAATGTCCCTAGTTTGTGCTTCAATCCTGTTATCATCATACAATATATTCCCAGTTATAAAGCACTATTATTTCTTAATAAAAATTAAAGTTTCTTCCACTTTATCCGAGGTTTTGTAATGTTTGTCAGTAGGGGACAATCTTAAAATGTCAACCCTGTTACCATGATTTTGTATAGTAAACAACTGAGTATTGATCTATAAACATTACTGCTATTAAATTATATAAGAAGCATCTTTGTTTCGAAATCTTGAGCACAAGGCTTGTCAAATTAAACTGTAACTTCAACTCTGTTACCTTTCAGAATCTATTCAATTATGATATCCCAAAATGCATTAATTTAGCCTATGATACCACAATGCAATTTGCTGACTCTTTTTCTGACAGATTCTTTCTTTTAAAATCAAATTGGGACAGGCACTTGTTTCATCAAATGACCCAAAAAGACAGCTGAGTTGACGTACAAAGCTGATGTCATGTGACACGACACTAACTTCCACTAATCTTGTCTCATAAGATCTAAGAGTTCACTATTCCCTTCAGCTCAAGGGATTTCAACCATGTGAATCCTGTAGATCTGTCCAAATAAAGAACATCTGGAATCTGAACACTCTTGTTTGTATAAATGCATTAACTAAACTGGTTTGCACAATATGAACTTCAAACTCTATTTCTGAATAAACATTCCTAATAAACATGTTATACTTGAAACCGCACCCAAAAACGTGAGGCATCACAAATGAACATATTACAATGCAATAGGCAGCTCTATAGGAGCTCTATAGCTTTCAATAACAATGTGCTTCAACAAACACCCACAACTCTTAGCAAGTTATTGTCAATGCGATATTTACTGGTGACAGCTTCTCTGATTTGATCGGTTTCTCTTATACCAAGCAAAACATGTTAACGTGATATAATTGACATAATGAAAAGAATCTGCACTGTCAAACCCTCTAATAACTGATTTCAACACCTTCCCACACAACGTCTTTTTTCATTTCATACCACCCGGAAAACTGAGTGGCATTTGCATTTAAATAAATCACAATCTGCAGTGACAAGAAAACATGACAAGAAGCCATAAGCCACACACAAGTTATGAAAGTGACATTTACACACAATGATAAAACCCATATGGGAGTAACACAAATGTAGTGGTCTTAAACACATTTATCTTGTAGTTATTATGAGTGTATATGAAATATATGAATAATAACAATCCATAAAATGAGCTTTGATGACAAAAACATACAATAACATCTTGTTTCACATTATCTGTCTGAAAAGGATTTCACAAAGTTTTTGCTCATCATAAAATTAAATAAAAACAAAAAGACTAAAAGCTATAATGTTTACAGCCTTAATACAAATCAATCCCAGCTGTAAGTTTCATATTTGCACGCAAATTCCTCTAAAATCTGATCAGTGAACAAAGACATTTTGATCCTCTCTAACTAAAACTAATAACTCCAATATTTCCCATTGTAAAAAATGCAAATGGACCAATATGGGATCTTATTACTTGGGGCAATTAAGGGAAAACAATACAATTATAGCTATTACTATTATTAAAATATGTTAAAACGTTTATTAACGGTACTTTATGATGATTTCAATAACCTGTTGCACATTTTGACACTTGAAGGCTTTTAAGTGGAAGGCAGCATCATTTAGATAACTTTACTCACCCAGGGGCTCCGTGTTTCAGACGTCTTTGTGAATCCACACGTGTTGCTATAAACTGTCATATTCCATCACAGTCATTTGGAGACTGAAGTGCTCTGCTCTGCACTGTGTCACAGTCAAACAACTGCAGCAAGCAGCAGATCATCTGTTGATGTAAGTGTACCGGCTCTCTGAGTCTCTGCCTGATCAACGCACATGAGTCTGAAACAAACCACAACAGAGCAACAGCGCCACACGGTGTTTTACCTCACAAAATAAAGGCCCATTGAATGTCCAAAGACTCTTTGTATAAAAATTAACCGTTTATGTGTAATATTCACTAATTTGCAATATTCACTCAGGAAAAAGGTACAAAGCTGTCTCTGAGGCGCAGCGTTAGCTAAAAGCTAGTATATCCGTGTAACATTTTTACCCCCAAATGGTAATATTTGTAGTTAAAAAGCATATTAATACTTAAAAGATACATATTAACACCTTAAGTGTACATTTTGGTACCGCCCCAGTGAAAGTTTGGCACCCTTACGAAAATTAGCTATGAATTTATTGTAGTAAAAGAGTATTAACCGTGTTGGCGTAGCCTATTGATGCCGTTTGTATAACACGTTTTACTACAAATACTGTGGTTACATAATGGTTAGTGTAGCAAAACCATAGTTAGTTTGTGATTACCGTGGTTTTTTGTTTTTATTTGTGGTAAAACCACGATTAATTTTCGTAAGGGTACCTTTTTAGTAGTCGTACCTGTCAGTTACAACTGCTATAATAGGATGCTATTATAGTGTCAAAAATGGAGATGGAGGATATGAACTAAATGGTTAAGAAATAAGTTTTCTATTGTATGAAGACCTCTCCTTGAAGATCCTAGGTTTGAGACTTTTTTTTTACACCACTAGATGGTGCAAGACCACCACACATATACTGCATCTTAATGAATTACAATTATATTGTGCTGCTGGATTTGTGTGCGTCTATAGATATTTGCTAGGTCGATAAAATCGTGAGGTAAAAGATAGATAGATAGATAGATAGATAGATAGATAGATAGATAGATAGATAGGACTGACCTTGATTTACATTCATCGTGTTTGTAAAAGAGTAAAGATCTTCTGTTGGTGGACACCTCATGTTGTCAGCTTGTCTTCAGTAGCTTGCATTCAGTGACCTTACATGACAATATCCTGTGGGTTATTGATATTGATTATTGAGCTGTTCCCTTTACCCTTACAGGAAGGCCAGTTGCTTTACAGCTGATGCTGTATATTAGAATTCATCTTAATAGCAAGTGACAGAAGAAAACTGAGTGAGGAAGCTGCACAATACAATTTAATCTATTTCAATTCAGCGACACAAGACAGAAACATTCCCAAACATTGCTGTTTATCAAGACATATGTGATAAATTAAAATGCTTATTAATATTAATAGACACTGCTGAATGAGTTGTAAAGTTGAGTGCGCAGCAGATGGAAGGCTCTGGTGGTTTGCTGCTGTAGACACAACCATATGCAGACAGTGGTGAAATTTTAGACAGCTGCTGTGTTTCTGGTGACTTTGCACTCTTTGGTATTGAACTGATTTCAATACTGAAGGCAGTAGATGCTTGTTTTTATTTTGAGAATATCAGAAAGAGAAATCCCACATTCACATTTGTAGAACTAGGGAGAAGAAAGGTCAACTGTAACATTATTAAATACAAAAACTAGATAAACAAAAAGTAATATTGAGAGTATTTTACAACTATAACAAAAATATTATTGGAAACTCGTAAAATTAATAATAAAATAAAATAAAATTAATGATGAAACCAATTTTTGAATTGCCAATAATATACAACTACAACATGTTATCATTGGAAATTCATAAAATGAAATAATACCAAAATAAAATAAAATAATATTACTGTCAGTATTTTACAACTATAACATGTTATTACTAGAAACTCAAAAGATAAATAAATAAATAAATTAATTAATTAAATAAAATAAATAATAAAGATTATTATGAAAACTCATAAAATAATATAAAAAATAAAAATTATAACATGTTATTATTGGAAATTCATACAATTCATAAAAAGTGTTTTAAGAAAATCATATTTTGGTCAGCTAATAAAACAAAACTTTTAAAGTTTATTATTGGTAACTATAAAATAAAATAAAATAAAATAAAATAAAATAAAATAAAATAAAATAAAATAAAACCAAAACTTATTATTGACAATAATTTACAATAACTATAACATGTCATTAATGGAAACTAATTAAATTAAATTAAATTAAATTAAAAAATAAAACAAAACAAAACAAAACAAAACAAAACACAAAATACAAACTAAACTAAAATAAAATAAAATAAAATAAAATAAAATAAAAAATGAAACCAAAAATTATTATTGGCAATAATATACAACTACAAAATATTATCTTTGGAATAAAATAAAATAAAATAAAATAAAATACAAAATAAAATAAAATAAAAAATGAAACCAATTATTATTATTGGCAATAATATACAACTACAAAATATTATCATTGGAAATAAAATAAAATAAAATAAAATAAAATAAAATAAAATAAAATAATGAAGCCAAAAATTATCATTGACAATAATTTACAACTACAACATGTTATCATTGGAAAAATAAAATAAAATAAAATAAAATAAAATAAAATAAAATAAAATAAAATCTATCTATCTATCTATCTATCTATCTATCTATCTATCTATCTATCCCCACAAAACCAAAAATGATTATTTTGATACTCATAAAAAAATAATAATAAAAAAAAATAAAAACTATAACATGTTATTACTGAAAATTCATTAAATTAAAAATTAAATTAAATACTTGAAAATGTATTATTACAATGTATTATTCCCAATGCTTTAGCTATGTTCGTCTTAAGCCTTTTATACCTAGGTTGGTTGTCACAGACCTAGATTTCATCACGGAAATAATAGATGATGTTGATGAGCCTGGGAGATGCAGGATGAGGTTTTTCTTAAATGGTTTACTGAGCAGCGTGTGCTTTTTCTCAGACATGTGCCTCACAGATTTGCTGGCTGAAAATAATGATTTGCATGACTCTCGTTCAGTCTGTTGTTATTGATTTACTCTCAAGCCGTTGTTATGAACCAGAGAGTCGAACATGTTCCCAGCACAAGTGTGAGTGATGACTGAGGGTAAGAGAATAAATATACTCCTACACCATCATTTTTTGTTCCAACATTCTGTTTAATCGCTGTGGTTACAGAGAAGCGTCGCTGTAGATCGGTGTTAAATATTCATGATTTGTGCGTAGGGGCTTGCATTGCTTGCCCTTGTCCCTCAACTGAATAATGCATAGGTCAGAGCTTACACTAACTCTTGGGTTATGATTAGAAATTGATTGTTATGTGCGATCCGTTTGAGTGAGACCTGGGGTCAGGGGCTGAGGTCATTGCGCCACATCCTCCTCTGAGCTATAAATCAAACACACACATCCTGACTGCAGGGGTAAAGCAAGACACACACCACCTGCACCACCAAACCTTAGGGTGCTTTATAATTCCCCGGCTGTTTGGAAATGAGTGAATAATCTGGGCAAATGGAGCACTGTGTGTGCCTAGGCATTTTCAGCATCCTGTGTCCACACTGCCAGAGTGTATTATTAACCCCGTGAGGTCAGCGAGTCAGGCCGTTCTCTGAAAATGAGCAGAGCAAGTTTCCACTGAACCTGCTGTGGAATTTATCACACAGAACTGATCAGTCTCACTGGCACAAGAGTTAATATTCAAACCACTCATTTTATTTAAAACGATATTGTGAAATCTATAGAAGCACATTTATATGGCTGTTCAATCAAGGCTAATTCACACTTTTTCACAAAATAAGATCTGTTACTGACATAAATTGAAGAGACTTTCATGCTTTGTTCTAAACATACACTGCTGTTTAAAAGTTTGTGGTCAGTAAGATATTTTTTTAAAGAAACTAATACTTTTATTCAGCAAGGATGCATTCAATTGATCAAAAATGTAAGTAAAGACATTTATATTATTACAAAAGATGTCTATTTCAAATAAATGCTGTTCTTTTGAACATTTTAATTTTTAAAGAATCCTGGAAAAAAAAATCAAGGTTTCCATAAAAATACATTTTTTAACTTTTTTAAAAATGTCAATTTTCAGCTGACGAATTCAAAGTTTTTATCTCAGGAATAAATTACATTTTAAAATATATTAAATAATTAACAATTTCAAAAATATTAAACGAGTAAACTAAAATAAATAAATGACTCAAACTAAGCCATTTAAATAATTTTACATTTAAAAATTGTAATATTTTTGTAAAATTTTAATTGTAATATTATTTCACAATATTACATAATATTACACAATATTATGCAATAATATTTCACAAATGCACATTTTACTATATTTTTGATCAAATAAATGCAGCATCTGAGCATAATGATTTCTTTTAAAATATTGAAATATTAAAATAAATCTCACTGACTACCAGTTTTTGAACTTACAAATTTATAAAAACAGTTAGAAATTGAATTTGTTGTATATTTTCAGTTTTAATTTTAAATTTAGTTAAAGTTTTACTAATTTGTTGTATGTTTTGTAATTTTTATTATTTTTTACATATTTTTTTATATGCTTTAGATGTCTATATAGTTTTTATTAATGTCTGTTTTAGGTTTATTTTAGTACATCAAGTCAAAGTAAATGAAAATGAGAAATGTTTCCTTGGCAACTGGCTGAAATAAAATACATTTATTTTATTTTATTTTAGCAATTTGTTGTATGCTTTTGTCATTTTTATTCATTTTTTAACGTTTTTTATGTGTTTTTGTTTTGTCTATATAGTTTTTCTTCATTTCTGTTTCAGGTTTATTTTAGTATATCAAGGTAAACTAAATGAAAATGAGAAATGTTTCATTGGCAAGTGAATATAATAAAATAAGTTTAGGTTTTATTTTATTTTATTTTATTTTATTTAGTAATTTGTTGTATGTTTAGTCTTTTTTATTTAGTTTTATTTAATTTTTTCTATTTTTTTTATATGTTTTATATACATTATATGTTTTTTATATGTCTATATAGTTTTTATTCATTTCTGTGTCAGGTTTTAGTATATTAAGTATATTAATAAAATATGTTTATTTTATTTTATTTTAGTAATTTGTTGTATGTTTTTGTAATTTTTGTTAGTTTTTTATGTTTTTTAAATATGTTTTTTTATGTTTTTTCACATCTATATAGTTTTCATTCATTTTTATTTCAGGTTTATTTTAGTATGCTAAGTTAAACTAAATGAAAATGAGAAATGTTTCCTTGGCAACTGGCTAAAATAAAATAAGTTTTATTTATTTATTTTATTTTATTTTATTTTATTTTAGTAATCTATTGTATGTTTTTGTCGTTTTTATTATTTTTTTTTTAAATATAGTTTTTATTCATTCATTTTATTTCAGGTTTATTTTAGTACATCAAGTTAAGCTGAACTGGGCAACTGGCTGAAATACAGAGTTCTGGCATGAAACTCTAGATGGCGCAATCCTGATAGGTCTAACTCAATCTGACATAATGGCATCATCACATGCCACAGCTGATTGGTTCTCTCCTGTATCAGTAGCCAATGAGCTCACTGCCCAACATTCAAATATATGACTAGTGCTAGCTGTAAACATTTTTTCAGCATGCTTCAGAAACCCTCCACCTTCCCCAGCTCCACCTGTATAGATCTGCTACGAGGTGATTCATGTATGCTATGGGGGTTATTCATATATGTTATATGTGCATTTTACCATATTTTTGTGTTACAAATTATGTAGGAAATGTAATAGATTAATATATGTCAAGAGTGCCACTTAAAAAAATCTACATCTTAACATGAGTTTTGACCATTTTAGAAATCATAAGAAATTATATATCAGTTCAAAACTTAAAATCTCAAAATTCATCCTTTGAAAGGCATTTTAAAATCAGACATTACATTACCACGGAAAATGTACATTGAAATCATATTACAAAATGTTTTCATTCATTAATTATAAAAATTTAAGTCTGGATAGTGCATTTTTGTGCCTGTGTTCAAAAATGGGAGTGACAGTTAAAGGGTTAAGTTTTTGTTTATTTTATTTATTTATTTATTTATTTATTTTAGTAATTTGCTGTATGTGTTTGTCATTTTTATTAGTTTTTTTTTTTAATTTAAATATTTTTTATATATATATTTTTTTTTAACTAAATGAAAATAAGAAATGTTTTCTTGGCAGCTGCCTGAAATTAAATAAGTTTAAGTTTTTGTTTATTTTATTTTAGCAATTTGTTGTATGTTTTTTGTCATTTTTATTTTATATATATATGTTTTTTAAGAATATGTTTTTTATTATTTTTATTTTTTATTAATTTCTATTTCCGGTTTGTTTTACTACATCAAATTAAACTAAATGAAAATGAGAAATTTTTCCTTGGCAGCTGGCTGAAATAAAATAAGTTTAGTTTTTAGTAAGATTTTATTTATTTATTTTTATTTATTTACTTTTAGCTTTTTTGTTGTATTTCAGCTAACATTCATTTTAAGTAATAAAAAATGTTCTGCAGCCATTCTTATGCACAAACTGCAAACAAGTTGCTAACAACTAAAATTATAGAAATTTGCAACATTGAACTTCAGGTATCTTACAAAAAAACAGAGTTAAAGTTTGTATTCCACAGAAGGCTAAATTCTTCGGTAGGTCTTGGAACAGAACAAGCGTCGGCGCTCCAAGACTTCAGTCTGCTTTTGATTATTTATGTTTGTCAGATTGTTAGGCCATAAGCCAAGTCTGTCTCATATGCTGTCCTAATAAGGTTATACATAAAACATCAACACCTGCTCCATTCTCAGAAAGGATTGAGCTGTTTCCTACTTTAAAAGAACCCACTCTCTATATATTCAAACAGAGACCACAGTTCAAGACCATCCAGTCATTAGTATTCACACCTGTGTGTTTGAGATAAAGCATGTAAAAAACCCCAAAGCATACAAGTGCATAGTGGCATACAGTTTTTTTTTTTTTTTTACAGTTTTCTCAGTAGGTGACAAGACGTCTACCTTCAGTAAACAGGATGCAGCAGCCACTTAATGACACATTAGTGCCACCCAGACAGGGTTAATGCTCTGACAAACACTGAGTCAAGAGTGTAATTGTCCCGCTGGGTGCTCTGTTTAGAGGTAATGGCACTGTCTCACCATTATGGACGTTTATGCCGAAGTCTAAAACTGTTTTGCGATTAATTATTAATTCTGATTAAAGTACATTAATAATACATTAGCATTAATGTCCATTGGTGTTTTATACTGTAATGAAACTACTATGTACGCTCTAGACAATTCATTCGCAATTCATTACGCCAGTTGGATTGAATGACTTAATAATTACATAGCTGTCCTTGTTAAAAGGAGTTACAAATGTTTTTACACTCCTTGAATATGTTTACAGCCTCATTTTGAATATCCCTCCTGGTGAAAATGAAATATTAGGATTGATATTCAAAAGAAAGACATGACCTTTCATGCTCTTGCCATGATTTTGTATGAAGTGCTTGTTTTTTTAATAAGCTTTAACTATGATATATCATCCAAGCCTCACATCCTGTGCTGTACCTTTTAGTAGAAGAACACATCATGTCTAGAACAAATCCAAATAGCTATTTTAAGAACAAACGCAAATAATTTACTGCAATTGACCACGTAAATGTTAAAGGGTGGATAATGATTCACCGGATGATAAACATAATATCACACATAACCTCTTATATATTACATATTATAGTTCTTTCAGGCTCTCTAGTGCTATTATTTTTCTCAACAAAAATGATTGTAAATAATCTTTTATTTAAATCTGTTATTTTTATTTGACATGCATTGCCTCCTTTATGATTATAAGGGCCTATGAAAAATTCTGTTTTTTTTTCTTTTCTGTTTTAATTTTATAGACTGTATTTTAATGGTCAAATTAAAAAATAAAAATTTTTCTGGGAGCTACACTACCAGTCAAAAGCTTTTGAACGGTAAGATTTTAATGTTTTTTTAAAGAAGTCTCTTCTGCTCACCAAGCCTGCATTTATTTGATCCAAAATACAGCAAAGGCAGTAATATTATGAAATATCTTTACTATTTAAAATAACTGTTTTCTATTTGAACATATTTTAAAATGTAATTTATTTTTGTGATCAAACAGAAATAAATTACTCTAGTCTTCAGTGTCACATGATCCTGCAGAAATTATTCTAATATGCTGTTTTGCTGTTCAAGAAACCTTTATTATTATTATGATTATTATTATTATTATTATTATCAATATTTAACAGTTGGGTACATTTTTATGAGGATTTTTTGATGAATAGAAAGATCCAAAGATCAGCATTTATCTGAAATAAAAAGCTTTTGTAACATTACACACTATACCATTCAGCTAAATATATATATATATATATATATATATATATATATTTAGAAAGGATGCTTTAAATTGATCAGAAGTGATGATAAAGACATTTATAATGTTACAAAAGATTCTATTTCAGATAAATGCTGTTCTTCTGAACTTTCTATTCATCAGAGAAACCTGAAAAAATTCTCTTCAGCTGTTTTAAACATAATAATAATAATAATAATGTTTTTTGAGCAGAAAATCTGAATATTAGAATGATTTCTGAAGAATCATTCAGGTTTGAAATCACAGTAATAAATTACATTTTAAAATATATTCAAATACAAAACTGTTATTTTAAATAGTAAAAATATTTCAAAATATTATTACTGTTTTTGCTGTATTTTGGATCAAATAAATGCAGGCTTGGTGAGACTTCTTTACAAAACATTAAAAATCTTACTGTTCAAAAACATTTGACTGATAGTGTAAGTTTTAGTAATCGTTCACAAAAATTTAATTTTTAAGGCCCTATGAAATACGTTCAATTTTGTTCTCAAATTAAGTTTTACTTTCATCAAATTTGTTGTTTTCCATTAATTTTCTGTATTCTATTTTATTACATTTTAATAATCAAACGCATCTCTAATTAATTCATTTAGAAAAAAAAAATCATTATTTTATTTATTTTTTTTTTTAATTCTGTGTTGTGTATTTACATTTTTCTGGTAAATAAATTCTGGTAAATATTTTTCTGGTAAATATTCGTTAAAAAATAATGTTTTAATAATTATTTTATTAGTAGCAGTAATGCTATCATTACACTCTACAGTTTCTTCAAGTTAAACTGAACTTTTATTTTGATGGATTGTTGTGAAGACTTTTAGTTTCTGTTTGTATATGATATGATGATAGTTTTTCTCAAAAGAAATGGCCAAATACTCATGAAATGACTCTCAGAGCAGTTATAGAGATTATGTTTTCATGTTCTCATGTATATTGAACCGTCAGAGGCTGAAAACACTGCAAGAGTCACCCACACTTCATTATGTGTGTTAAAAAAAAAAAAATGTGCGTCTGTGCTATTCATTCACACAGAGACACGCAAAACATGCAGGAATTAATGTTTTGCAGCTAAATGTTCACAGACACTAGTCCATTTTGTGTTTTGATTTAAATGACCTCATTTTGATGTATTCATCCAAAATTCCGTGACATTCTGCGTTATACAGTAAGTTCCATTTTAATGGCTGGATTCCGTCCGCATTCTTTGCATTGCCGAAATCATAGGGCCCTAGATTATACATTACAGAAACATACTCACAACTACAATGCTCATTGCGGGAGAGATATTTTGCCATCAAAGTTGGGTTTCTTATCCAGACGGTCTCCTCCCACACCCCTAAACCTGCAGTCCCACCTCCAGTGTTCTTCAGTCATGCACACTTATTTCCTATCAGTTATTTTTCCTGCCCTCCTTGACCCCCGCTGACCTTTGGCTCTGCAGCCTGTCTGCTCTCACACTCCATTTTAAAAACACTGTGCTACACAAAGTGTAGCGCTTTCTCTTGCCCTCCTTCTCAGACCTCTCAGCGAGATGGTGCCAAAGATCTCACGGCACAGATAGGCTTACCTCTTACTTAACTCTGCTTTTGCAACTTGACAGTTGATGTCTCAAGACTCCAACTACAAGGAAAGAAAGAAAAAGTTTTGCACTTAGAAAAGTCAGATTAACAGTGTATGATGATGGGTACTTGTGCTCTTTATTTAACTGCTTTCAGTGTGTCATTACTCAGGAAATGTAATTCATAGGAGATCACACAGGATAATTATAAAGCGAGTCTCAAGACTCAAGTGTTAGCACAAGGTTCCATTCAGTGCAATTCACGTGGGAAGTCAGTTCATTGTAAGCATCATCTTATCCATTGTTTTATTCATATTCTGATGACACATTTTTCCCCAGTAACCATAAGTGTAAGGATAACACAGAGTACTTGATTCACTGAATGGCTATAAATAAAGCCAAAAACATGACTACAGTTAAACCATGGTAACCACAAATTAACTATGTTTTTGCTACACTAACCTTATTTAATCATAGTATTTGTAGTGAAACTGTGGTTATTCAAATAGTAATCAATACACCAAAAAAAATATAGTTATTACACTTCTACTATAATAAAACTTTGATTCATTTTCGTAAACGGAACAAGGGAAAAAAGTTTCTCAAACACAGACTATATTATCGCGTACCAACATGAGACGCATTTTCCCTCACAATATTTCAGCACGTCGTGTGTCCTGTTTTTTCTGCTTGTTTACATTCTTACTCAGAACTAGCAGCGCCGATTTCTAAACGAATCATTTTGTAAATCGATTTTTTTCAATGCTTCGGTCAAGGTTAGCAAAACGCTCTGAATCGGTTCGCGATTCAGTCTGATTCTGAATGATCCATACTGTTCACTAAAATGTCTGGAACGGTTTCTCATTCGCTACAAAAATAATGTGATACTTTTTTTTAAAACAGAGAACAAAAAGAGTGATGAATAAAGTGCATATTTATACATTTACCCATCAATTTTATCAGGACAACCGGAAATCGCGTCCATCTGTTTGCCATCTGCGCTTGTGAATGACTCACTGCAAGTAAGCACATTTTCCGACCAAAACACTAACAGTACACGTACCACATTGACATTTTTAATTTATTTGTATTAATTTACATGGTAACTCGAGATAAAATGTACATTTTATCTTGGGTTACCGTGTAAATGCCATGGTACATAGGCTAAACATAGTAATAATTCGTGATATAACTATATATTAAAGTATATTTCATACTACCACTAGTATAGTAGGCTACTTTTTGAAAGGTAATTCGGAGAAACTCCAACTATTGCTGTGTTAAACGGGGCAGGGCTGAAACAAACAAACAAATAAAAACGTTAAATTACTTGCTTCAAGTTCACACTAACGTTGTATGTGACATTATTACAGGGATAACCCGTTTTACTACAATAACACCGTGTAAATGGCATGGTATATAGGCTAAACATGGTAATAAGTCGTGATATAACTATATATTAATGTATATTTTATACTACCACTAGTATAGTAGGTTACTTTTTGAAAGGTAATTCGGAGAAAGTTCACACTAACGTTATATGGGACTGATATCCCTTACGAAAATTAACCACAAATAAAACTACAAAAAAATGGTTACTATAGTTAAATCATGGTAACTACACTTAGCCATGGTTCTGCTACACTGACCATAGTTTAACCATGGTATTTGTAGTAAAACTGTGGTTATACAAATGGTAGTCAATGCGCCAAAAAACAGGGTTCCTACAATTTTACTATAATAGAACCATGATCATTTTCATAAGGGAAAAGGTGTCACTCTAATTTAAAACTGTCAAAATGAAATTGAAATACCAATATATTATTAAATGATTGCATATAGGCTGAAAACAGTTTGTGCACTGTTAAAGGTTACATTATTATTCATACATACATATTTAATTGAGAAATGTTTCAGTAACAAAATCTGCATGTTCAAAAAGTATCAAATGGGTCTTCTAATATGTAATTGCAACAATATAACATATTTAACACAAATAAAGTGATAACATTGTGAATAGGCCTATGGATTTTATTCATGAGCAAGTTATTTAAAAAAAAAATATATATAAATATTTAATTATATTTTAAGAAAAAGTTGCGTCCCCAATTTTATGTCTGTGGCATTACAAATACTTATTAATACAAATCTAAATAAAGTTTCAATAGATAGTTTGCCACTTGTATATGTATAACTGTCACGTTCACATCCTGATGTTCACATAAAAAAAAAAAAAACACCTCTGAGTCAGCCTTGTCCCCTTTGGTACAAATCAGCAACTGTGTATGGGCTGCGTGACAGTTAGGTGTCCCATGGCAGACAGTGCCAGGGGCTTGTTTGAGGACACGAGGGTGACAGGGCTCCCGGAGGCATGAGGTGGCGAATGACACGTCATCGTTCTTCTGGACTCTCTGCCTGTCCGTTCACGCGCTAGTGCTGACCTCATCGGCATCTGACGTGTTGTCTCAAATCTCGAACTCTAATCATGGTTGGCATGGCCTCATATTTAGTGACAGCGTGTAGTTATGCTAAAGGCTGGTGTCTACATTAAGATGAAAATAACTGTGACGCTGAACAGAACAGCCAGTGGTAGCACCTCAATCCATCCATCCGTCCATCCAGACAGAAAGAAAGAGAGAGAGGAAATGGGTCTGTAATGTTATAATGATCCATACAGTAGTAGCCTAAATGGCGAAACGTACTGCAGTTTATCACAAGAACCAAACAATCTATTTACAGTGACTGCTATCATATATGTTTTTAAAATGGATAGTTTACCAAAAAAAGTCATTTGTTCACTCATATGACTTTTAGAAGATAGCATATGGATTATTTTTATGATGCTTTTTAGTGGTCAACCGACGTGTTTTTCAGGGCAGATGCCAATACGTATTATTACAGATCAAGTAGACCGATATATATAAACCAATATTTTGAACCGATATACATGTATATGTATGTCTGGTGTAAAAATGAAAATTAATTAAGTAAATAATGACTATTTTCAACAATGAGTGGACTATCAAGGAGATGACTGTTCATCAGAAAAAAACATGGCTCTCTTCTGATGTTTTTTGCAACATTGGTGTGATCTCATTGTTCAATGCTTGTCGTGTCTGTGAAAGTACATGGATAGAGTCAGGTGCTGCAGGGCATGCTGGGACAGTGTGTGGAGGTCATGATGAGCGGGAAGGCAGTCCTGGTTTCAGCGACATGAGCTGTGACAGATTCATCCGGCTGGCAATGACAGATCAGAGACCATAGTTGAGTTAGGAGATAGAAAGAACACCCCCATGGCTAAACAAACTCTCATCTGTCTGCTAATAGAGAGAAAGTGGTCTAATAGTGGTTAATATTACTTTTTTTTAATGGCTGTTAAAAAACATTTACATTATGACAACTCTCAGAAAATTTTAGACACTGAGGACAACTGAGGGACTCATATGGAACAATTACAGAAGGCTCAAACACTCACTGATGCTTCAGAGGGAAACACAATGCATTGAGAGCCAGGGGGTGAAAACTTTTAGAATTTGAAAATCAGGGAAAATGTAACTTATTTTGTCTTCTAGGAAACATGTAAGTATCTTCTGTAGCTTCTAAAGGGCAGTACTAAATTTAAAAAATATATATGATATAGGCAAAATAAGAAAAATGTACACATCTTCATTCTGTTTAAAAGTTTACACCCTCGGCTCTTAATGCATTGTTTTTCCTTCTGGAGCATCGGTAAGCATTTGAACCTTCTGTAATATTGCATATCAGTCCTTCAAATGTCCTCAGTGTCAATAGATGAATCTCCAAATCATACAGTCATTGTTGGAAAGGGTTCAAATACACAAAAATGACGAAAAACAAAAGAATTTGTGGGACCTGAAGCATTTTTCTGGTGAATGGCAGGCAATAAATACCCACAGCAGATCTATACAGGTGAAGCTGAGAAAGGTGGAGGGTTTCAGAGGAATTCTGAAAGCATGGTGTAAAATGCTTTAGTGAATGCTAACCAGCCATTTAAATGTAAAGCAGCTAGCTTATTGGCTGTGTATGCAACATGAACCAATCAGCTTGTGCCAAGTAGTTTTAATGGTGTGAATATCATAGTTTGTGTTAAAGAAACTCTGGGTGTAAAGACTTGAATGGCTTAATATTAATAGAAATAATGTCTCTTACTGAAATATGTAGGCTAGAAGAAAACCAATGAAAGATTTATGTTATTTAAAAAATCCACATCGTTTTATACATATTTTGAACTATGGGGTGTGCGATTATGTTGATGAGGTCAAATGGTTGCACTGGGTGTGCTACTGGCTTTCAGTAGACCACAGCTGCTGAAAGAGTTTACAAACAGCAGAGACAAGAAACGCTAGATGCCATCCTGCCAGGATGTAAACATGCCGACGCTTGTCATGATGCCACAGCCACTGAAGGAGTTTCTCTGCGTGGATTTCACTTGATATCCAGGGGTGTTTAGACTTCTTGTGGGGAAAAAATTTGATGGTACAGCCTTTGATTTAAGCTTACGCTTATATTCATCACCATCTGTAAGCTCTCTCAGTAGCTGTGGTCATCGTATTAGTATTTTATTTTACAAATTGTGTATTCAGAGTAAAAATAGCAACAGGTAGTGCCAGTAGCTCACAGAGTGCAATAATTTCACATCATTGAAGTAATGGCGCCACCCATAGTCCAAAAAGTGTATGAAATGATGGGATTTTTTTTTAAATAATGTAAATCACATATGGGCTTTCTACTACATATTTCAGTACAAGAGACATAGTTTGTTATATTAAGTCATTCAAGTCTTGAACTTGGCATTTATTTAAATTGAATATGTAATTTCTGTTTTGAATTTCAAACACTGATTAATATCCTCTAATGTTTTTAGCATATAATAACATTAATAGGTAATTCATACTGAAAATGTACTGATTTTACTGAGAAAAACTTTCTTCATTTTTCCATTTACATTGGTAATTCTGTTTCCTTGAATCCCAATTCTGCATCTGCAACCATTCAAATTGCATTTAAATTTAGAAACAGAATTGGACTCTGAAAGGCATGCCAAATTGGCGCACAACCCTACTGGCTACGCACCAGATCTTCAGAGAAATGGCCACTTAAGGCAGGAAATGTGTTGCTTTTAAACTTCCGGAAGCATCTGAACAGAGCAGTTAAGTCTTGGGTCCCTCAGGTACAGCCTCTGCGATAAAAGCTGTAAGTGGTTTGAAGCTTTTTGAGATGTGTTGCATTTAGAGAGGCTGAGTACTTCCAGGACGAGGCACAGGTTTTTACCATCCAGGAAGGATAATGCATTTCATAAATAGACTTATTCATTAGGTAGCTTTCTCCCTCTCTCTTACCCTGGTCATCTGGTCTTAGTCATGGATAGTTTCCGAATATGGGTGTCACAAGGTACTTGACTGATACCTGGTGAGGATCATGTCATGAAATCATGCCTTGGTGGTTTGCGGTCGTTCTCCGAGACATGAATAACAACCCGTGTTTGTTGGATTTACCAAATGAGTTTTCATCAGCGGCTGGTCTAGAAACCTCAATATGACCTTGATTTTGAAGGTTTAACAAGAGTGCACGGTTGCCATGGTGATAGCGAGCCATGGATCAAAGAAAACAGGAAGTTATGTTCACCATCCTCCTTAAAGTGAGCAGCACTTTGCCAACTGTGTAGTTTGATAATAAAATCCAAATATTGGATGATTCACTCGGACGTTTACGTGCTTCTCATTTACGCTGTTAGATTATGAGCTCTGGCTGATAGAGGCGGTGGAGGTTCACGTGACACGGACACGAATCATACTGAAGATGGTGACTCACCCTACTGGACATGGCTTTTTTTTCTTACCTGTGTGTGTGTGTGTGAGGTGAAAATTGCATTCGGACTCCAGCGATAGCAGATGTTTGATTAAATAAGTGCGCATCGCTAATGCCGTGTTCATTATTGTAAATTACAAGAATGAATCATCAAATACCACGCTGTATTGTCGGAACAGCATCATTAGGGAACTTAATGAATGAAATATTACTTTCAAGATTATTTACCCTTCACATGTGGAAGATTTGCTTTTAGACTAAGCCTCGCTGAAATAATTACACCATCTGAGAGAGTCAGAAACTAATTTGTTTCCTCTGGTGGTCCGTTTTCAGCTGTGGAGCAGATGTTGTCTGTTGCTGTGTTGTGATATAGACTTGCACACATATGCTATTTACACTCTTTTAACACAAGCTTTCTGCTGTCGCTCGGCCTGGAAGTCTGTCGAGGTGAACATCCTGTGTCACTCGACAAGCTATTACCAAAAGCAGGCCTGGTTTAGGACACCTTTAAGTCTCCCATCAAACTCTGAAACTCTGATTTCTTAGAAATGCAACTTTGGGATTTTAGTTTCAAGGAAAGTGGCTTTACTGATTCAGGTGGATCTTTTATTAGAAACTGTCTGAGTCATACTCTCATGAATTACTTTTCTCAGCCCTTGATTGACACACTCTCTTCTTCCATAATGGAAAGCTGCTTTTACAGATCTGTTCAGATATATCCAGAGTTGCAAGGCTGCATTAAGAGTTAATGCACTTTAGAACACGGCAGTTTCATTTATAGCTCAGATGAAATGATGTCGTCATTTTATGCAGTATGTGCAGAGGTGAAATGAAGGTCTAGTAATATTGCTTTGACATAAAAAATATTTGTACTAGGACTGTCTTTACCCAATATTTACACAATATGCCCATTAATTAAAGGAATAGGTAACCCAAATAGGACAAAAGTCCACACATTGCTGGTTATGTCACATGCTATTGTTTTTTCAGCATCTCACCCAATGTCTTTTAAGAAACTGTCACACAAAAAAAATGAAAATTTTGTCATGTTGTTCCAAACCTGTAAGACCTTCGTTCATCTTCAGAACACAAATGAAGGTATTTTGGATTAAATCCGAGAGCTTTTTGGCCCTGCATAGACAGCAATGCAACTGACAGGCAGTAAGAACATTGTTAAAATAGTCTGTGTGACATAAGTGGTTCAACCTTATGTTATGAAGCTAGTCAGAAAGATCTCAGGTTTCATCAAAAATATCTTAATTTGTGTTCCGAAGATGAACGAAGGTCTTACGGGTTTGTAACGACATGAGCGTGAGTAATTAGTGACAAAATGTTCATTTTTGGTTGAGCTATCCCTTTCAAGTTTCAAGAGCACCTGAACTAATCCAAATCAGATGCTAGTTTGGTCGCTCAAGTGTTTGGATGCTGATGAGTCTTTCATTCATGCTGATTTCAGTGGGGAGTCCTCTCTCGTCTTTGACAGCGCGTCGGATCTGGGAATGAGTCTCCTACACTCTTTAAGCTCCTCAGAGACAGGCAGCAGGCGGTTGTTGCCATGGTAGCTGGTCACCTGATTGTGTCTTTGCCAATAGGGATTCCCCATTTATAACATACTGTGTTGCTGGAATTCTTATCAGGGTGTGTTGCACGTGTGTGTGTGTTTACAGTGTGTTCGGATGCATTATAATGTTTAAATATGTTTGGTTAGCATGTGCATTTTCCCCCAATATAGTGTGATGCTTCCCATGGGATCATTAATGCTCTGTGTCATATCTTATCTCTACTTTTGTGTGTGTGGTTGTTTGTTAAGAAGGGGGGGGGGTGAGCTTCCTCCCGTGATGCCCTGGGGAGGGGGGTATGAGTCAGGAGTGAGTCAGAGAGTCCCCCTCCCTGCCCACACACACACACACACACACACTCACTCTGACATACTGAGATGGAGGGTGAAATGGCAGATACACAATTTATCACAGCGGGCTAAATGTATATACCAGTGCATAGACAGACTACCTTGAAGACATAAAATCGCATGCACAAATATGAAATATAATTTAATGAAATTATATAGCTATATACAGTTGAAGTAAAATGTTTACATACACCTTGCAAAATGTTAATTTTTTTACCAAAATAAGAGGGATCATACAAAATGCATGTTATTTTTTATTTTGTACTGACTTGAATAAGATATTTCACATAAATGATGGTTACATATAGTCCACAAGACAAAATAAATAGTTGAATTTATAAAAATGACCCTGTTCAAAAGTTTACATATGCTTGATTCTTACTGTGTTGTTACCTGAATGATCCACAGCTGTTTTTTTGTTTAGTGATAGTTGTTTACGAGTCCCATGTTTGTCCTGAACAGTTAAACTGCCTGCTGTTCTTAAGAAAAATCCTTCAGATCCCACAAATTCTTTGGTTTTTCAGCATATTTGTGTATTTGAATCCTTTCCAACAATGACTGCATGGTTTTGAGATCCATCTTTTCACACTGAGGACAACTGAGGGACTCGTATGCAACTGTTACAGAAGGTTCAAATGCTCAATGATGCTCTAGAAGGAAAAACAAAGCATTAAGAGCCAGGGGTGTCAACTTTTGAACAGAATGAAGATGTGTATATTCGTCTTATTTTGCCTAAACATCAAGTGTATGTAAACTTTTAAACAGGGTAATTATTTTCTCTTGTGGACCATATGTAAGTGTCTTCTACATGAAATATCTTATTCAGATCAGTACTAAATAAAAAATAGCATGCATTTTGTATGATCCCTCTTAATTTGGTAAAATAACATTTTGCAGATTCTGCAAGGTGTATGTAAACTTTTGACTTCAACTGTATGTATATATATAAAACTGTTCTTTCTGGTCCTCAAATCTGATTGGCTGAGAAGAGTGTGATATTCTAGTGACATTGCAGCTCCAACCATTTCAACGTTTGTATCACTTCGTTTGCGGTATTTCTCACAGTGAGTTTCATGGCGGACGCCCAAATCCACTATAATTTTATTAATAATCCTGTTTTTGTGGCACGGAATCTAAGTTTTAAGAGTTTTTAGGTGAGAATGTTACTAGTTTAGACTTAAAATATGCGGTTTGTTAAAAAAGACAACATCTATTTGAAAATTTGCTGCAGCATTTATGGAACTTTGAGCTTCAGCATGTCAGCGGCCTTTCAGCAATCATGAACCCGCTGAGAGCAGCCTTACCTCGCACAGATCTTCTGAAATTTGTCTCTAAATGAAATACATGTCCCTAAAGTGGTTAAACACGAGCTATAATTCATTTTGGGTAAAACTAATATTTGTTCCAGAGCAGAGCAGAGCAAACTGCGGCCTATGGCCGAATCGCAGCCGTGCCAATATACAGCCATATCGCACTGCTTGTGTGATAGTGCACATCATTTTTTGGTAGAACTACCCCAACTAATGTGTTGAATATGGTTATAAATTAATGTTAATATACTTTCCTTAGCTCATTCTTTAAATATGAGAGCAAACATTTATAAAAAGAGGCATCAAATGATTTGGTAAAATGGTTACATGTGCCACTGAACCATTATCATTGCTTGTATAATATATATAAAAGTGTATTTGTTCCACATTTGATAATGTGCCACTGTAAGAACAGGTTTATATTTAAAAAAACAGCTTTATTAGGAACCATTAACACTCTTCACAACGCCTTGTTGAATAATTTCTCACAAACACTTATGTTCTCTAAAATCAGCCTACGCTTTCTAAAACCAACTCTTAAACTCAATTAACCCACCTACACATTTTATTTTTTGCTATGTATTCACTTAAATTTTGTTTGTTGTTGTACCACTGCTGTGACCCAGATTTCTGGCCACTGTTCGTATAGTTCTGCACCTGCCATTTCCTCCTTGGCTGCACGAGTCTATTTTGTCCTTAATACATATGCATTTTTCCATTGACAGGTCATTCATCCAATTCAGAGCACCCTCCATTTGCCGTACTGGACCAGAAGGGCCAGCGACGTGCGAAAGTTGACATCATCGCCATCGCCGGTCATATCTGGCATAGAGGCTCTAAAATCATTACTCGGACAGCCCACTGTTCACCTGCCAATGTCAATCTCCGGGTTCTAACCATAATGAACCATCTGCCTTGCGAGGTCAAGTTGCTTTGGAAGGAGTAGTGTCTCACAGCTTCTTTGTTCCTGCTGGTTTGTCTCGTCTCTGCGGGCATCCGATGGAACAAACACTCTAGTTCAGCGTGCCTGCGACTTTCATCATCCCCCCGGAGCATCACAAATGACTCTCCGGATGTGTAATAAGGCGCTGTGCATGGATGGCCGTCTCAGTCACTGTGAACGAGGCTGGGCCAATCTCACATCAAGAGCTCTGAGTTAAGTACGATGACAGCCACGCTATTTGCCCTTGACTTTTTATTCCTGTTCTTCCTTATTTATTTTACATCAGGTACAAAAAGATGTGACTAGTGCCAGTGGAAAGAAAAGCTGTGATATTTAGTGACGTGGAAGGGTCTGGTGGCTTTGAATGAGTTTGGCTAAGTGTGAAAATACACGTCTGAATGAAACGGATGACAGTAAGCGCTGTTAGATCCTTTCAGCGTGTCACCAGTACATGTGTGCAGAATATGAGATTGCTGCGTTCTTCATAGAACATTATGAACTGCCACAGATATATGTAAGATACTATGATGAATCACTGCGGTGCACCTATAATACGTTTTTATATTTAAACTATTTTAGATAGTTCTTGTAGGAACCGTTGCGGAGTACCTGCGTGACTCGTCATGAACAGAGAGAAGTAGCTCCGGCTATGATGTTTTTCCGCAAGACACATGCAGTTCTGTTTATTAACCACAAGAGCATCAAAAGTTACAGACTTAAAAAGGCACAATGTAAAATTTTTTAATTAAAACATCCAAAAACCACTAGAACTGTTATATATTTTGCTGACTTGTGTTTTACGTTATTGCAAATGTTTAAATCCAGAGAAATATGCAATATTAAGTAATGTAATGGACTGTGACATTGCATCACCTGCCAGTGACGTCATACACGCTCTATCTTTCTGGTTTTATTTTGTAGGAAACATGGAAACCCCAAAGACGCTTTAATATGTTATGTATTTTATCAGATAGGTGACAAATGCACAGAGTAGCATTATAACAGAACTTTCATCACATTCAAAATCTAGTAGCAGCGCTGTTTTACCTCACATACGCATGACTGGAAGAAGAGGAAGCGGTTGTTTCTTTGTTTGTTTTGAATATGCGCCCTCTAGCAGCAAAAAGCTTTAAGCGTTAACTTAAAATTCAATTATTTAACTTAAAATTAAATTATTATACTTAAAATTAAACAAGTTAAATGAATCAATTTAAAAATTAAATTTATTGTCAACTTTTTTTTAGATTTTTTTCTAATGGGTAAAGAAAGAGATAATTTTATTATTAATGTTTTGGTTAGTTTTATCTGATTTCTCCTAAAAGGTAAAAAAAACTAAAAAAGCTGCAGTATGAATATCCATTGTGTAGTGAAACCTAAATTTTATTTTTATTTTGTAATCTATAATATAGATTATTAATATATGCAATTTATCTGTTATCTATGGAAGCCCGTTTCTGCCACTGAACAAAAAAATTAAAAAATTATTTCAAGACTTATTTCAAAATTCTAACTTTTTTCTTGCAATTGCAAGTTTACATCTTGCAATTCTAACTTTTTTTTCTCAGAATTGCATAATATAAACTCACAATTCTAACTATTCTGAGTCAATATCTCACAATTCTGAGAAAAAAAAGTGAGAATTGTGAGATTTAAATTCACAATTGGAAGTTATAAAGTCAGAATAGCAGGATATAAATGTAAAATTCTGACTTCTTTTTTCTCGCAAATGCAAGTTTGTTTCTCGCAACTGTGACTAACAATTCAGACTTTTTTTCTCAGAATTATGAGATACTGACCAAAGTTAGTCCAAATCTGAGGGGAAAAAGGACTGATATGTTATCAGAATTGCAAGTTTATATCTCACAATTCTAACTTAACTCGCAACTGTTATAAAGTCAGAATTGCGAGATATAAATTCGCAATTCTGATCAAATAAAGTCAATGTCTCAATTCTGATTTTATTTCTCAGAATTGCTACTTTTTTCTCACAATTGCGAGTTTATGTCACACAATACTGATGCAATTACTCACGCAATTTTGAGAAAAACATCAGAACTACAAGTTTATAGTTATATACTTGTAATTGCAAGTTTGTCAAAATTTTGAGGAAAAAAGTCAAAATTCCAAGTTTGTATCATGCGATTCTGAGAAAAAAAAAAGTCAGAATAGCGACATGTAAACTTCCAACGGTGAGAAAAAGTCAGAATTGTGAGCGAAAAATTTGCAATTCCCTTTTTTAAAATTTTTATTCAGTGGCGGAAACGGGCTTCTATAGTTATCTGCCATAACACAAACAATTATCGACTTATCTGTATTTACCAGAAGTTTAATATCAGTGCATCTCTGCATACGAGTCTATATTATTTATGGAAGAGTAACAACTGTTCTACCTATCCCTGATTACAATCCAACACTGATTGATAAAGTTAGTCTGGGTTTTGAAAAGAACAGCCATCTTCCTTAAGCTTCAGTGATTGCACTGCTGCCCTAGGTTGAGGATTTGAAGAGCTGGCGTTACCTCAACCCATCCTCTGCTCTATCCAGTGAGTCACTCTCAGCTCTTCATCTGATATAACAAACACTTCGTCCTGCTCTGGGACAGATGGATTAAACACAAAAAAGTACCAACGCAAGCTGCATGGACCCAGGTGGGCTCCCTCATCTGCTCTCATATAGCCTCGCTATTTGTTTCCGAGCATCAGATGCGTTTAATGGACTCTATTTCCCCTGCTATTAGCTATTTATCTTTCTTTAGTCCATTAGGTTGCGTGCAAAAGCAGATTGGCCATAGTGCATGTAAAAATAAGCATCTAGATGTTCAATGTAGACGCTCTACAATGGGCTTTATGTATAACCTTATCAGTGTAGTGTGCTGAGTGAGTCAGTGAATAGGTCACTGACGGGGAGATGGGTTCCTTCATTGTCATCGTATTTTTTTCTGTCCCTCTTTTGGAAAATTACACGTCTGATACCGCAGCTGGTTCTGAACCTTGGCCAGCGTTGCGTAACCTGAGTTTGCGTCATCAGGTAGTGGCTCACATATGCCTGCTGCTGTTAACCAGCCTGTCAGGGGATGTGGGCGTTTATACCAGAGGTCTTGCTCTCTTCCTTTTCACCATCTTTTAACCTATTTTTAGGCTTTCATTTCTTCAGAATTTGCCGTTGCGCTCAGTCAGTGTCACAGAAATAAAAACGCCACCTGGATTCCAAAATCAATGAATAGGATAGGGTAAAATAGAAGATATTAATATACTTTTTCCAGTTTCCCAGTAAAAGTCTAAAAGTTTTTACAATAGGGTTTTTTTTATATCTCAGATTACTTCAAAATGATGCGCATAAAAACAGGGTGATGGAAACAGCTATTGACAGCAACGCAACTACAACAATAAAAGGCCAGAAAGGTAGTAAGGACATCGTTAAAATAGTCCATGTGACATCTGTGGTTCAACTATAATGTTATGAAGCTACGAGAATACTTTTGTGTGCAACAAAGCAAAAATAATGACTTTATTCAACATTTTATTCTCTTCTACTGATGTCGCATGGACTATTGTAATAGTGTGCTCATTCGCGTGAGTAGATTACATACAAAGTCAATGCAAAGACGCGAATAGAGGCAAATATGTGTCGGGCGACGAGAATGGCATGAAATGCGCAACGTGTTTGCCATGAACGTGCAATAGTCGCCTCAATCACGTCTTCAGCGCAAGCTGGACCTTGCACTTGTTACGTTGCTGTCTATGCAGAGTCAGGAAGCTCTCAGATTTGATCAAAAATATCTTAATTTGTGTTTTGAAGATGAAGGCCTTACAGGTTTGGGACGACCTCAGGATGAGTAATTAATGACAGAATTTTTATTTTTGGGTGAACTATCCCTATAATAACCAATAGTGTGAGTTTGGGGGCAGGACTATCTATGGGTATGTTCACACTTGTCATGTTTGGTTCGATTGCTCTGTTAGTGCAGTTTATCTGAGAAAGTGTGAATGGTGCCATCCGAACTTAGGTGCGCACCAACCAAGTGGACGGAGACCTGTGTTTCTAAATTTGCCGTTTTTCCGTGGAATTGAGCTACTTTAACGTTGCCATGGGTTGTTTTTGATGTCCGCGGGTTGAAGCGACCCCAATAACGTCACATTTAGCCCCTGAAATGTGAATTTACCAGGGGAACCCCGACAAAAAACGTGTATTTTATCCCCCGGAATGCAATTTTTAATGGGGGACCCCCCTTGAAACACGATTGGGCTAGTTTTAAATGGCAATTGGGTGGGTTTTGTTGGTGAAAACCTGGCAACCCTGACCGAGACTGCTGACAAGATGGGTGTTGGTCCACTTCCAAATGAACTCTGGTGCGGTTTGAATGAAATATGAATGCGACATGGATCAAAGCCTTCTAAACGAACCATAAACAGGAAGTAATGGCAAGTTGCAACACTATGCGACATGAATTCACGAAGGGAACAAGCGGTGTATCCAAAACAAAAAGAGTAGAGGGCAAACATGGAGCAATGAGAAGGTATAGTGCCTTTTATGAGCTCTTTGTGAGTTTGCAGGTAGTGAAAATAAAACCATATACATGCAACGATGAGCACGCTTAGCCTAGCAGAAGGCATTAGGTGTATTTGACTTAAAGCAGGACTGAGCAGACATGATCAGTGAATGGGTACGTCATTCTATCTGACCAATTAGGCTATGAACGTATCACTATGCCTTTAGGTTCTGTATCTTTAGGTTTGCTGTCAAAAATGCCAGTGTGAATGCTAGGCAGACCACGACCAAATGTATCATTTTCCTTTTTGGTCCCCACCAAATGAACCAAATGAACCAAACTACAAGTGTGAACACACCCTATGTGTCCAACCAACAGCAGACTGAAAACATGTTCAGTTCAAACCTTAAAACATCCCAGGCTTGTGATGGAAATCTCCCAAAATCACAGTTTGTGCACCTAAACCGGACACGTCTGTGACCGATAAAAGAACTTTGTCCTCATTTTAAGATTCACTGTTGCGGATCAGCGGGGGCCTGATTTTTGGATCGAATCTTACAATAGGGGAAGCGAGACACCTGCTCCCCCCCTCTCCCCACAGACACACAAAGCCCTTCTGGAAGTTTCAGTGCGTGGGCCGTGTTCCACTTCCCCTTCCTGTGCTGTGCCAGAGGCAGTGGGCATGTTATTCCCCTCATCCTTGTCTGTCAGCTGCTAGAATGAGTCACTGGGCAACGGGCAGCAGGCTGGGTCGCCTCTGCCCACTGAACACTCCCCTCTGCCAGTGCACACAGATGGGCCCGCTGATGGAAACAAGCATTTTGTGTGTGTCCCTGTCCACCTACTCGCATATCTGTTGTTGATCTATTCCCACACACCTTTAAGAAAATTATGTTTTTGTGTTAGCGCTCAGGATTCAAGTTTGTCAGCCTTTTCTCTGACCTCCACCTCAGACTTTTTATATCAAGCCAATATCCACCTTTTTCTTCCCATAAGAAGTGGCGAGCCCATTTATAAATTGAATGGGTCTGGCTTACGGTCTCATCCACGTCCAGCCATTTTTAGCTGTACAAAATGACTCATTTTGCTGCTTGATATTGCAAATCGGTGTGTCTTACCATGTTATTTTAATGTATAATCTGGTTGGGTTTGTAGTGCAAACAGTTTTACAGTTCACTGCATATTGTTATTTTTCTCGTTATTTCCCTATAGTGGATAATGAACTGGAAGTCACACCCATAAGCGTACTTCCGCACTGAGGAAAAAGGTGGATAAAAATACTTGACTGCTTAAAATGCAGACCTATTTAATAGGACCCTAAATGTTTTGTTTGGCAGTTTAAGAATATTCTCTTTTGTCTGACTTGACATTGACTCTGATTTAGTGGCCGTTTAAATAATTGCACTCAACTATAGTAACATTTTTCTGTATAATGAGCACATTAGTTGTTTCTGTTAAGAGCGTAAACAAGAACTTGTCAGTCCGGTGTAGTTGGAACTGATGTCTTTTCTTGTCTTTTTAATTTCTGTCTGCTTAGAGAATGACATAATGACACTGTAAAAGGCCTCACAGTGAAGTCCTTTTTTGTCCTTTAAATATTTTTTGATGGTACATTTAAAAGCCAGTTCATCAAAATGACAAACGATGATTATTTGTAGCTCAGCCACTGAAAACCACTGATTTTAAAACTGAACATTTGACAACTGAGAGGCACATTTTCCACAGAGAGAGGTGGGTGGTAGAATCTAATACAGAATAACACTGCATGACATGTACAGTACTGTTCAAAACGCCAGCTCTGTATGCGTCATGGTACGCTGATGAACGTGTGTCAAAGGCTGACACGGACAAAAAATATTCTCATAGCTTCATAAAATTACGGTCGAACCACTGATGTCACATGGACTATTTTAATGATGTCTTTACTACCTTTCTGGGCTATAACACATTTCAGTTACATTGCTGTCTATGGGGTCAGAAAGCTCTCAGATTTCATCAAAAATATCTTAATTTGTGTTCTGAAGATGAACACAGGTCTTACGGGTTTTGAACAACATGAGAGCGAGTAATTAATGACAGAATTTTCATTTTTAGGTGAATTATCCTATTCCTTTGACCACAGATTCCACAGATTCTCTGCAGTACCGTACATGGTATGATACTCGAGTACATAATATGAGTGTTTCTGAACTTGTGAACTAAATTTAAGAAGTCAATTGCGTTTTTTGATAAGAGGCACTGGCTTTTTATTTACACTTAAAAGTGTTTGACATGTTATTGAAATCTTGACCAAAGGTACTGTTGAGGTCAAAACGTTTACATACACCTTGCAAAATCTTAACATTTTTGTGTATTTGAACCCTTTTCAACAATGACTGTATGATTTTGAGATCCATCTTTTCACACTGAAGACAACTGAGGGACTCATATGCAACTATTACAGAAGGTTCAAACACTCACTGATGCTCCAGAAGGAAAAACGATGCACTAAGAGCCGGGGGTGAAAACTTTTGGAATTTGAAGGTCTTATTTTGTCTTCTTGAGAACATGTAAGTATCTTCTGTAGCTACTGAAGGGCAGTACTAAATAATAAAAAATATGATATTTAGGCAAAAAAGAAAAATGTACATCCTCATTCTGTTCAAAAGTTTTCACCCCCTAGCTCTTAATGCATTGTTTTTCCTTCTAAAGCATCAGCGAGTGTTTGAACCTTCTGTAATTGTTGCAAATGAGTCCCTCAGTTGTCCTCAGTGTGAAAAGATGGATCTCAAAATCATACAGTCATTGTTGAAAAAGGTTCAAATACACAAAAATGCAGAAAAAACAAAAAATCCGTGGGACCTGAAGAACAGCAGGCAGGACAAACAAGGGACTCATGAACAACTATCACTAAAAAACAAAAAAAAAAACAGCTGTGGATCATTCAGGTAACAACACAGTATTAAGAATCAAACATATGTAAACTTTTGAACAGGGTCATTTTTATAAATTCAACTATTATTTTCTCTTGTGGACTATATGTAAACATCTTTTATATGAAATATTTAATTCAGGTCAGTACTAAATAAAAAAATAACATGCATTTTGTATGATCCTTTTTACTTTGTTAAAATAATAAAAATTTTGCAGATTCAGCAATGTGTATGTAAACTTTTGACTTCAGCTGTAAGTCTTTTCTTGCTAAAATAGACTATATGTACAAGATGGCTCCCTGGGGCATTACCAGTATGGCCACCAAATGAGCTTACTTGCCCTACAGGATCTTTAAAAGCAGTACACCATGATCCAGAAGATGAAACAAAGCACATCTGACAAAGGGACAACTGCAGTTCTTCAAAGCCCCTCTTGTAAGTAAACCATTTTTTTTTTTATCTCAAAGTAAGCCAATATATCTCTTCTCTCACTCTCTCTTGCTGTGACTTCCTTCCTACATCCTGAGGGAGGACAACAAAGAGCCGAAATATATTAATAATTGATGTACGCCCACATCCACAATGAGGAACACCCGTCCTCATGCCTTACTTTCACTGACCACCGTTTACCCTGTATATCCTCCCTATCTATATCTAAGCATGGCACATGCCTCCGCCTCTGGTACATCTTGTTCTTGGGGAGTTTTTCATTTCCTCTCTGCTTACAGCCTTGTAAAGCACAATGTCAACAGCCAATATTCACCTCAGCGCACTCGCGCTGAATAGCAACAATCTACAAAGCTTCAAGGTCTGGCCTAAGTGACATGGTCACCTTTTTTTTCTGGGAGCGGCTGCTTTGAATGAAGCCAGATTGCTCACTGATCATCATGGCTTTTTTTAGTTTGTTCTTAGGAAATTGAAGGAAATGAAAAGCAGGAAATGAGCCCTAGAACTGATTTTTTTACCTCATTAAAAAGTATGATTATACAAACATGAAAACTTTTGCTTTTGTCTAATAATTCATCCACACCACTAGATGTCAGTGTAAGTCCAAGACGACTGCATATGAAACAAAGCAAGTTTGGCTGATTTTGATGTTATTAATCCCTGCTGATTTGATGTCAGCTGAATTTTAATAACATTCTAGCTAAACCCTTCCATATAGAAATATAAAATGCTAGCTAATGCTACACTGTGCTAATCACAAAAATGATGACTGAATTCAGAAAAACACTACAGCAAAATTGGCAGAGATGACTAAGCATGTTGGTAACGATTAAGCATGTTTAGCATGATTTTACATGTTGCTAGCATGATTATCACAGTGCTAATATGATCTAATGTTGTTAGGTGATTAGCACATTGTTAGCCTGCTCTAGCTTGATTTAGCACATTACTATCATGCTGATAGCATGATTTAACATGTTGAAAGCATGATTTAACACATTGCTAGCATGATTTAGCATGTTGCTAACATGATTTCATACATTGCTAATGTGCTGTTAGCATGATTTAACACATTACTAGCATGTTGCAAGCATGATTTAGAACACTGCTAACATGTTAGCAGTTGTTATCATGATTAGCACATTGCTAATATCATTTAACATGTTGGTAACATAAGCATGTTACTAGCATGATTTAACACATTGGTGACATTGTTAGCACGATTTAGCACATTGCTTACATGTTGCTAGCATGACTAGCACGTTTTAGCATGTTGATAACATGATTTAACATGTTGTTAACATTATTACGAAAAAGCTAGCATGTTGCTAACGTGATTAACACATTGTTAATATGATTTACCATGTTGTTAACATGATATAATTCAACATGTTGGTAACATGATTAGCACATTGCTAGCATGATTTAGCACTTTGCTATTATGCTGTTTGCATGATTTAATATATTGCGAACATGATTAGTACAGTTTAACATGTTGCTAACATGATTTAACACGTGGTGTGTTGTTAGCATGATTTCACATATTTCTAGCATGTTTAGCATATGGTTAATATTTAGCAGATTGTTAACATGATTAGCATGTTGCTAGCATGAAATAGCACATTGATAACATTATTTAACATGTTTCTAGCATGATTTAGCATATTACTAACACGTGGTTATCCTGATTTAACAAATCGCTAGCACGTTGCTAGAATGATTTAGCACTTTGCTATCATGCTGTTAGCATTATTTAACATATTGTTAACATGATTAACAAGTTGTTAACATGATTTCACATATTGCTAGCATGTTTAACACATGGTTAATATTTAGCATGTTGTTAACATGATTAGCATGTTGCTAGCATGAAATAGCACATTGGTAACGTGTATTTAACATGTTTCTAGCATGATTTAGCATACTGCTAGTGTGTTGTTACCATGATTTAACACATTGCTAGCATGTTGCTCGAATTATTTAGCACTTTGCCATCATGCTGTTAGCATACTTGAACACACTGCTAACATGATTAGCACATTTTAGCATCTTGCTAACATGAGTTAACGCATAGCTAGTATGTTGTTCACACATTGTAAACGTTTAACATTGTTAATATGATTTAGCATGTTGTTAACATTATTAGCATGTTGCTAGCATGAATTAACATCTTGTTAACATGATTTAACATGATGCTAGAATAATTTAGCATGCTACTATCATTAAACATGAGGCTAACATGTTGCTAACATAAATGAACATTTTAACATGATGTTAGCATGAATTTGCACAATGTTACCATGAATTAGCAATTAAAAACAATTCTTCTACAACATCATAGCTCACAGTAAATGTCACATTAAAAAGTCATCATTAGAAATCAATTAAAAATGTTGAATGCGCATTTAATACTCAGCATGTTCTTGTTTATTTAATAATACTTGAAGTAATATGATTTCATTCATTTTCCAGGAAATAAAGCACCAAATGCATCTTATCATTTTGAAGAACTGCTGTGGTAACTTTGTAACAATCTCCAGCCTTGACTGCTGATGACATGACTTTAGCGGACATAGAGTGGGCAGCAAGTGATAGGTGAGAAATCAGCCAGGTGTGCGCACAGCAACACGGCAAACAGAGCGGGGGTGTAGATCCATTTCCGCCGCGCCGCAGTGACGTCCCTCCAGGATCGAGTTGCTTTCTGAGACACGGCGCCTGCAGTCACCTCATCTGTCCAACAGCCCTCTCGTTTGTCACTAGCCAAACAGTAAGATCCGAGGGGGCTGCCCATTGACGGCCGTATTGATGGCCTGTGTTTGCGTTCACTGTTTGTGCTGGTGACAGCATGTTCGGTAATTACACTCTGAGTGCTACACCAACGCACTGGTGTCTGCTAACCACAGCTGCCCAATCCACCATCACTACATCTCTACAATCCTGATAAGCATGCAGAGAGCTTTGCTTTATTCAGCCAATATCCCAGTGAAAGACGCATCTGCCGACACAGATAACGATAGCCGATGTCGGAAATTATTCACTCGCTCGTTCATTTTCCTTTGATGTGTTTTGATAAGAATTTTAAGGGTGGCTTACACAACCTCTGCTGCTATTGAACGGCCAACAAAAGCTTGGATTAGAATACGATTTTGCAACACACTCTGCTCTAATTTCCACCAACAGGATGTTATTTTCTCAATTTGAATACAAATATGTCCTTTTCATAAACTGTTGACCTGAGCTGACTAAAGAACCTTATGTCTTTAAAGCTTTATGAAGAATGTGTCCAGACAGTGACGCAATCAAATGAAGAGAGAGTGACCTGTTTTAGGCTGCGAGAGAATAAAAGGGAGGGAGGCTTCAGAGCTGCACTTTCAGATCCCTGATACACATTCAGTAGCAGTGTTGCCAAGTCCTCGGTTTTCCTGCTGAATTGGGCTACTTTAAAGCTGTTGCCACACGTTGTTTTTCATGTCTGCGGGTTGAAGCAACCCCAATAACGTGATATTTAGCCCCTGGAATATGAATTTTACCAGGGGAACCCCGCCAAAAAAAGTGTATTTTACCTCACGGAATTTTTAATGGGGACCCTGCTCAAAACACATTTGGGCTAGTTTTGCGTAGAAATTGGGCATGTTTTTATTGTGAAAACCTGGCAACCCTGTTTAGTAGGGATAAGTCTGGCAAGGTCTGCCACATTTCAAATTAACTGAAGCAACTGAACGTAGTGTATCAACTTATTATGAAAGCATTTTCTGTTCTTTTCAGGTCTGGATGACAAAAAAACAAGATGAATTCTTTATAAATACTTAATACTTTAATGTTCATTTCTCTACCATAAGCCGTCTCCAAAGGCATTTCAGAAAATTTGGCAGTACATCCAACTGGCCTCACAACCGCAGGGCAGATGGCAGACAGCATGTATGGCGTCGTGTGGGTGAGCGGTTTGCTGATGTCAGTGTTGTGGATCGAGTGGCCCATGGTGGCGGTGGGATTATGGTATGGGCAGGCGTATGTTATGGACAACGAACACAGGTGCATTTTATTGATGGCATTTTGAATGCACAGAGATACAGTGACGAGATCCTGAGGCCCATTGTTGTGCCATAAATACACAACCATCACCTCATGTTGCAGTATGATAATGCACGGCCCCATGTTGCAAGGATCTGTACACAATCCCTGGAACCTAAAAACATCCTAGTTCTTGCATGGCCAGCATACTCACCGGACATGTCACCCATTGAGCATGTTTAGGATGCTCTGGATCAGCGTATACGACAGCGTGTTCCAGTTCCTGCCAATATCCAGCAACTTTGCACAGCCACTGAAGAGGAGTGGACCAACATTCCACAGGCCACAATCAACAACCTGATCAACTCTATGCGAAGGAGATGTGTTGCACTGCGTGAGGCAAAAGATCTTTGAGTTCAGCTCATGAAAAATGGGGGCAAAAACAAAAGTGTTGCGTTTATAATTCGTCAGTGTAAATATGTTAGTTGTTTACTTCGTTTTTTTAAAGTCCCCATGAAATCAAAATTGAATTTGTGTAAGCTAGTGTGCTCCAAAACAATGACAAAATTTGCATTTAGAAGATATAAGCATTCAAAACTTACAATCTCTAACTTCCGCCAATATGGATCAATGATTTTGATGACATCGTGCTGCACTTCAGCTTCTCATCAGACTTTCCATCCAATCAAATGCTCTGTAGAATCTGAAGCACCCTCCCCTACACTATAAATAGTCGCTGAAGCTACAGCTGAAATCGATCACTTGTTCACAGAATTTTTATTTTCTTTACAGTGAATGGCATGTAGAGCACTATATAAAGAATAGGAAACAATTCAGACACTGCTAATTTGCATTCCATTTCGGCAAATTAAGTCTGGTTTCACTTTGTGTCACACGAATCGCCACAACACACACAGTCTGCTCCGTTTCAGAGACGCTATAGCATGGAGCGCATCATATACGTGAATCGGCGCAGACCCCAAAAATGTATTGGACACATGAATTCCGATACATTTATGAATTCTATATGAACACAATTGAATTCTACACAGAATTATACATAAAAATTCTAAATTATGGACAATGTTTCTTTAGAAAAACAAGTGATTTATACACTTTCTAATGTTATATTTTGTAATACAGACATTGTTTTATTTCTGCACTATGAATTTTTTCTCATCCAATTTTTTGAGGCACTGTCTTCCTTGCCTCCTTAAAGAAACGCTCCTGATATTATATATAAATAGGAAAATCTACCAAAAATGTTAGCATTTTTTATTCTATTTTACCAAATATACAGCAAGCAAAGTGCTTTTACGTTATTGTATCCGTTACCAAATAATTTCCTCTGAATGAGTCAGGGGATTTTAATTTAATTTTTTAGTAAGCATTATTTTGGATCACCTACACAAACAAAACCAGGTGGCTGAGCTCAGCTAAGCCATAAACCACAAGAGAACGCTGAATCCTCCACCCCCTCAAGACTCCAATCTGCAGAGTTGCCCATCTGACCCAGCAAAAGACAGAGAAACCTGTCTAGCCAAAGCATTTCTTGTGTCTTGTGATATTTAGTGAGGTTTTTTTTCCTTTAAAAAACATCTTTGCACTTGACCTTTAGACATTTCAACTGAAGAAAGACTACACTAGCAAACGGGGCATGGTGTTTGTAACAGCAGGATTTTAAACTGATCTCATTCCTTGAGGTAGTGTTTATGTAATGGCCATGTCTTTAATCAGGGAAAGTGACGCATCACTGCAATAATCAAAGATGCAGAATACAAAGATGCAGACAGACTGCAAGCCGAATGGAAAGGTGCTTGGGAAAATATAGGTCAGTTCTGTTACTGAAAGTCTCCTGCCCACAACCCCGGTGACGACACCGGAAACCTGCCGCAAACACAGGTCATTAATGTACTATTTCGGTGTTTGAGCCCCAGCAGCCCTGCGGGGGGATTACCACACAGATGCTGATATTGGGTTTACAGACTAGACTGACACAGCAAGTGCAGAGAGGGGTGTCTGAGCGCATAGCGTGTTTTTGCTGGAAGCAAATAGTAAGAGAAAAGGGTGACAGCTGGAGAGGTTAGGGTGGTGGACGTAATATACAGATATGATAAGAGGAGAAGACAGTCTGTGAAAGAAAGAAACTGTAAGGCATAATATGACAGCTGTAGCCCCGCCCTATAGTAAAAAGAGCCAATCACCTCTTTCTTGTAGGCAATGCCTGTTTCAGGGGTCATGACATGAGAAGCCAAATTTCCCTTGAAGTATATATACTTCTTTTAATATTAGTTGCTATTTTGCTGTGTTTCAAATTCTACCCTGTTCACATGAGGCTGTGTGGTTTTCCATTAATGATGAGAGTCAAAAACATAAGCTTTCACCAGAACTCTTTCCACAGCTTTGGCATCTTTTATGATTTTTCATTTTGAAAATAAAAAGCGCCCTGCTGACACAGACGTCAAGGAATGTCCAGTTTTGTCTGGTGATACCCAGAGCTCCTCAGACTTTCTCTCTCTCTCTCTCATGGCAAGCATAACTGCCTAGCAACGGTTAGTTGAGGGTGGGTGAGTGCTGTGTAGTGTCTGTTTGGTGTTTGTGTATTGGGTTGTTGTCATGCAGCTCTCATCTCTCTCCAGCAGTGAGACTCATGCTGGACCCTGAAAAGGAGCATCTTTATAGTGACAGTCAAGTTTAGTGCCACGTGTGGAGCTTATCATAACACTCATAATGTCAATGTTTGAATTTTGATTTTGTTTCATGTTATGCAATTTAGACAAACGAAAGCTCTAACATTACAGAATTAGTTCAACCAAAAATTAACATTAACTGAAAATTTGCTCACCCTTAGGCCATTTAAAATGTAGATTAGTTTGTTTCTTCATCTAAACAGATTTGGAGAAATTTAGCATTACATCACTTGCTCACCAAAGGATCCCATGCAGTGAATAGGTGCCGTCAGAATGAGAGTCAATCCAGTCAATCAATTAAAGTCTTGTGGAGTAAAAGCTGCATGTTTGTAAGAAACAAATCCATCATTAAGGCATTTTAACTTAAAACTGTCACTTCTGCCCAAAATATGAATCCATAATAAGCAGTTTGAAGTAAAAAAAAATATATTATTTTGTCGGCGCTAACAGCCTTGTGGGCAGCGCGCCAACATACAGCACTATGGGGGTCCCGAGTTCGAATCCCAACTTGACGACCTTTCCCGATCCCGCTCCCCATCTCTCTCCCACTTTGTTTCCTGTAAATTCGGATCCTAACAAAGGCAAAAATGGCAAAAAAATTTTTTTTTTTAATGCAGTAACGGCGACAAATCTGATTACAGAAAGGAAGTGGAGCACCTGGATTCCTGAGTTATAACAACATCAACTAAATACATTAACAGACTTCAAAAGATTTTTGATAACCATCATCTCTCAAAACTCAAATATGGTGGGTTAAACCTCATCTCCATTGCTCCAAAAACACAAAAAGCCTAATATACTTCCAACCCCATTTCATGCAAAAACATAACTATTTTATGAAGTGTTCATTTTGTATGAATCATTACTATGTGATTTGTACGAAAACATGCCATTTTTTAAAAACAACATGGTATGTAAGTCTACCCATAAACCAAACAGTCTAAGTAAGCAGACTGTATGAAAATGTACAAATGACAGAAGTTTAACTTGCCAGTGGTAATGATAATCTACTTCTACAGTACAATCCCATCATTGAACATCAGAAAAATTTATTTACTGTAGTCTGCCTCCCTCCAGGCTCCATATGAGGCGAGATCCTGGAAACCTGCTGACAAGATCATCAGCAACCACTTGTACCTTCTGCATCACAAGCACTGCAGAGCCAACAAAACCAAAACAACCAGACACAAAAACAGTTTTTACCCTGGAGCAGTGACCATCATCAATAACTCAACTGCACCATTTAAACAGATGGATAACATGCTGTGCATCTGTTGTGTACAGCATTTAATGCATTCATTAATTTATCACTGCTACACTGTAAAAAAAAAAAAAGTGATAATAATAATCCAGTGGCCTTATAAATGTCATAATAATAAATAGCTACATACATAGTAGATATACTATATAGTACATATACTTATAATTTAAATAACTGAATCTTTGAATATCACTACACTGATTGTTTGAGTTGGATATTCCACAATAAAGTCTACTATTAAAACCCATTACTTCAGTTTATTTCTTTTCATATCCCTAGACCACAAAACCAGTCATAAGGGTCAATTTTTTGAAATTGAGATTTATATATCATCCGAAAGCTGAATAAATAAGTGTTCCATTGATGTATAGTTTGTTAGGACAGGACGATATTTGGCTGAGATCCAACTATTTGAAAATCTGAGGGTGCAAAAAAAGCAAAATATTGAGAAAATCACCTTTAAAGTTGTCCAAATGAAGTTCTTAGCAATGCATATGTGACCCTGGACCACAAAACCAGTCTTAAGTAGCATGGGTATATTTGCCAAAACAATAGCCAAAAACACATTGTATGGGTCAAAATTATTGATTTTTCTTTTATGCCAAAAAACATTAGGATATTAAGTAAAGATCATGTTCCATGAAGATATTTTGTAAATTTCCTATCATAAATATACCAAAACCTTACTTTTAATTAATAATATGCATTGCTAAGAACTTCATTTGGACAACTTTAAAGGCAATTTTCTCAATATTTAGATTTTTTGGCACCCTCAGATTACTCAATTATATATATATATATAGTATGTATATTGTGCATGCCATGTTTGCTGCAAGCTCAAGTCAAAATTCCTCGTTAGCACAACTTTTCTGGCCAATAAAATCAATTCTAATTCTATAGTGCATATATTGTCCCAGAAACAGAAAATCAATCTTGCTGAATTCTAGCTATTAATTTCTGTAGAGAATAACAAAAGTAATTCAGTTCTAACATGGTGTGAATCTGTGCAGCCATTGTGCTCTGAGATATGTTGCAACCACCTAGTGAAAATCTTATGCAAGAAGCTTTTGTTTGCAAGGATGTGACCCAGCGAACGTGAAATCTGTGAAACGCATGCAATGTGCCTGAACCTTGATAATTTTGGACATTGTGAAAGGAGGTTATTGTTCAACACACATGACCTATGAAACTCATTTTCAGTTCATTTCTTTTGCTTACACACTCACATCCATTTCATAATCATAGACAACTTAAAAACCAAAGTGTATGAAAGGAAAGAAAAGACTATGAGTCATACTGTGGTTTTTGGTGTGATATGTCATTTACATCTAATTTATGCAGCGATGCATCATGAAATGTTTTTACAGCACTAGCGCTGGATTTATTCTCTCTGACTTTTATGAGCCGACAGCTCAATCCACCTCCTCTCTCAGGTTCAGCTGTGGTATAAAGACAGGAATACCACTGTTCCTCCAGGAAAGGTCACTGTATTCATCGTGCCTTGTACACAAAGAGCTAGCACAGAAGCTTTATTAGCTTCCCGCCTCCTGCAATGACCTTCCAAGTGAGCTGGTCAACCAGACACAGGAAGCATGGCCTTTTTCTCTCCTCCCCCCAGACAGGAGGTGGACGAGGAACCAGATGTCCTGCGACAGGATGACCCTCCTTTAAATCGTTATCTCTAATTAGAGCGTTGCAGGTATCAGGCGCTCTGTGGCACACATCACAGGCCTGCAATTCATATGCTAATTACGTGGAAAACCCAACAGGAAATGCTCTAGTCTCCATCAGGAACTAGTTATATGGACTTCTTCGTGATTGCCCACTCTGTCTTCCCAGAAAACCAACTTGGACATCAATATCAGATCTAATTTCTCAAGGGATGTCTGAAACCACAAATATGGAATTCAAAAACCTTGAAATAAACCAATTACAAAAATGTTCAACGTTATGATGTAGAATGAATAATTTCTTATCCCACTGCAGTGATAAATGTCAGATGGTCTCCATCTAATCTGAGCTTTATTTGATTGATCTGATGGGCTGAACCGAGGGGATCACCGCCACTGTCCATCACATTTATTTACCTATTCCAGTAAGTGTTAGTAAATGAACTCCCCCGGCCCACTAGGAGGAAACTCCCATTGCTTTAGCCCATCACAGCAGGCTAGCTGAGCAGGAACAAGACACAGAGAGCAGAGCCCCCGGGGTTAGGTCAATTCCATTATCAACGATTGAATTGGCTTCCTGTGCCGCACTAGGACAAAAATACCAGCTAACGTGCTGCTCCAGGCTGGTTTGCTGGTTTCTATAAGTGAGGAATATGGCAAAATGACAGCGTGAGTGCTAGCTGCTTAACACAGCGATATAAGAATGAGAATACAATTATGTTTAAGTTTAAAAATTAAAGAAGAACAGTAGAACGATGTATAGGTAGATAGATAGATAGATATTTAAAATGATAAAATGATAGAAGGATAGACAGACAGATATAGAATGATAAAAAAATAGAACAACAGAATGATAGATAGAACGTTAGACAGAATGATAGAACAATAGAAGGATAGATAGATAGATAGACAGACAGACAGACAGATAGATAGATAGATAGATAGACAGATAGAAAGATCTTTAAAATGATAGAACGAAAGAACGATAGATAGATAGATATAGAACGATAAAACAATAGATAAAACAACAGAACGATAGATAGAACGATAGACAGAATGATAGATAGTTGATGGATAGATAGATATACAATGATAAAAAATAGAACAGAATGATAGATAGAACGATAGACAGAATGATAGAACAATAAATAGATGATAGATAGATGATAGATATTTAAAATGATAAAACAATAGAAGGATAGATAGACAGAAAGATAGATAGATAGACAGATATAGAATGATAAAAAATAGAACAACAGAATGATAGACAGAATGATAGAACGTTAGACAGAATGATAGAACGATAGATCGATAGATCTTTAAAATGATAGATAGATAGATCTTTAAAATGATAAAACGATAGATAGATAGACAGATAGATAGACAGATAGATAGATCTTTAAAATGATAGACAGATAGATAGATAGAGAGATAGAGAGACATAGATATAGAACGATAAAACTATAAAACAACAAAATGATAGATAGATAGATAGATGATAGATAGATAGATAGATAGATAGATAGATATAGAACGATAAAACAATAGATAAAACAACAGAATGATAGATAAAACGATAGATAAAATGACAGAACGATAGATAAATAGACAGATAGATAGATTGATATCTTTTGTTTTATCGTTCTATCAAATTATTTGATCAATTTAACTTTAAATTAACGTCACTGACACACATTTTATCCAGCTCTGAAAAGTAGGAAAGATGAGACTTGGATTGCATCCAAGTGACCGCAGTCAATTTTCCTCCCACAGACCTCACGTATGCATAGACGTCATATGTAGGTCATGCCACTCACAACTGCGACTCTACAGATCATAATGCATTTCTTTTCCAAGTATTTCTGTCAAACTTGTTGCACTTTCACTATATTACCCTCCAGGATGAGTTCGTATCATCACTATAAGAAAATCAGTATCAAATCAATTGCAAAGCTAGACAACACATTTTTCACTGACAGAGGACTGAGCAGGAAGGGCGATTTAGTTTTATTTTCTCCAGTTCCTGTGTCACATTCTACTGCACACAGCCAAATGCAAGTGATATAGTGGAGCAATAGGATTTAGCTAAACTGAAGGCCATGAAAACACCCTACCACAGGCCTAGCATTCATTCATGTGAGAGCTTTAGTTTCTGCGTCAGGCCTTCGAAGAACAGAGGTCAGTACATTTACAAACACATGCAGACTTTAGACTAAATCTGACATTGGCTGATTCTAATGTTTAGTCCTTCTCTTCCTTGTTTTTGTAAAATGAATAAACAAGGTACTATTAGAGACATTTCATGCTTTTTCGCTTATTATTAGTCATTTTATTGTAAGGGCTAATGAGCACAACTTAAAAACAACATTAAGTAAATAATTCCACACTTCTTTTTCTCTCTGGCTTTCTCTAAAGCGTGTGAACTCGAGCCCTGTGCCGTTTGTCTCCCCGGACAGCTAGTCCTGTCACGGACCACAACCGATTACTCAAAGAGTGCCACAACTGTCTCTTTAATAGTGTCATTTTTCATCCCAAGAGCTTCTGCTCTCCTGTCTCCTCAATCAGGGGAAGCCATTAATTGAAAACCCATTGAAAAATGTTATCCTAATGTCTCCTCCATGACTGATGCATTGTCTAAATCAATTTCTCTGTATTAAATTTGGAACATGAGGACTCAAGGTTTGGTTAGTTAGCATCGCCCAGTTAGCCTCTCCTGCTAACAAGTGTTACTGCAGTATTATTTATACAATATTATAGTATTTAGTATTTACAGTATCAGACTTCATTTTCATTTAAGTTTGTTTTAATTATTTCCCTACGTGTTTGTCATTTTTTGAATTTTTTTGAACATTCTATTTTTTTAAGTTTATATTTTTCATCTAATATATATAAATAATATATATATATATATATATATATATATATATATATATATTCTCTTTTTTTCATTTTTATGTTTTAAGTTTTTTATTTTAATTTTAATTTGTTTTAGTAATTTTGTTATGTTTCTGTCATTTTATTTAGTTATTTGAAATATTTCTATTTAATTTAAAAAACGTAAGTTTTAGTATTAGTAATATTTATACTTCAACTTAAGCTTATTTATTTCAGCTAGCTGCCAAAGCAACAGTTCTATTTTTTAAAGTTGTATTTTTTCAGCTAATATTTATAAATAATATATATTTTTTACTTTTATTTTTGTTTTAAGTTTTCACTTTAATTTTAGTTTGTTTTTGTAATTTTGTTATTCGTTTTTGTCATTTTATTTACTTATTTAAAATATTTTTACTTATTTTTAAAAATTAAGTTTTAGTATTAGTAATTTTTATACTTCAACTTCAGCTTATGTCAGTTAGCTGCCAAGGCGACATTTCTTATTTTTTAGGTTTATATTTTTTCCTCTAATATTTATAAATAATCTTTTTTTAGCATTTATTTTTATGTTTTAAGCTTGCATTAAAATGTTAATGAATTAAAATCAAAGTGTTTAGTCATTTTGTTATGTGTTTTTGTAGTTTTGTCTAGTTATTTAAAATATTTCTATGTAATTTAAAACACTTAGGTTTTAGTATTAGTCATTTTTATACTTATAGTTTATGTCAGTTAGCTGCCAAGGCAACCTTTCTCATTTTTAAGTTTATATTATTTCAGCTTTTATTTTTTTAAATTTTATATTTTCATTTTAGTAGTTTTGTGATGCGTTTTTGTAATTAAAAAAAAAAAGTTTAATTAAGTATTTTTTTTCATCTAATATTTATAAATAATCATTTTTAGCTTTTTAGCGTAGTAAATTTTATGCTTTAACTTAAGCTTATTGATTTCAGTTAGCTGCCAAGCCAACATTTCTGTTTTTTTTAAGTTTATATTTTTTATCTTACATTTATAAATATATATATTTTTGCTTTTATCTTTATGTTTCAAGTTTTTATTAAAATTTTAATTTGTTTTAGTAATTTTGTTAGGTGTTTAAAATATTTCTATTTAATTTAAAATATTTAAGTTTTAGTATTATTATTAGTATTTAGTATTATAACATAAGCTCATTTTATTTCAGTTAGCCAAGGCAACATTTCTATTTTTTTAAATATATGTTTTTCATATAACATTTATAAATAATTATTTATAAATCTTATTTTTCACAAATCTTATTTTTCAATAAAACATTTTTTTAATAGTTTCATCTTACTTTTTAAGTTAACAATAACAACACTGGTAACTACACCATCAAATTCAAAAAACTACCTTTCTCCATTGAGGACCATTCAAAAGTAGCCGTATACTGTAGAATACTCTTCTTAAGGTCCCATGAGCCAATCAGTGCTGCCATTTCCAGACTGATTAGCCACATGACATTTATGGATCAGGTGACTGGCATAAAAGTTCTCTGTTCTTATAAACACAATGGTTTAGACTGCATATTAGATTGCATGCAATCACGTCACATGCATGCAGCTGCCATTGAAATGAATAGGAATGCAAACAGACAATACAAGCTAAATCCAACTGCTTACTAAACATCCCAAAATAAGCATGACACTGACGACTTGTCTTACCACAAGGGGGCTCAGTGACATTGTAAACTCCACTTTAAAATACATTTAAGTATTTTGGCGAATATTTTATGCAAGCGAGTACAAAAATACTCATTCATACCAATGCTCATGGATTGTTTTCATCCTCTTGGCAGCATTAAAATCATGTGCTGGACGACTACAGTATCCTCATATTGTTCCTTAATCCAATCTAGCGCATGTGCTGATCGCTCTCACTGAAGCGACCCAATAGGATTTTCTTGACAATTCAATTACTCGACAGAGTCCTTCACCCAGACTGACGCCAATCGCGTGTCGGCTGTTAAAACAACTGAACAGAGCCCATGTTGTTAAGGTTAGTTGAAACAACTTGAACACAACCCAATCCAAAGGACCTCAAGCTACTTCTAACAAGATATGGACGCTCCATCATCACATATTTGCCAGGTGCCAAAAAGATGAGCAATGTCTGGGGACAGCGGAAACTATGTCTGTCAAAACGCACAACAACTTCCAGCACATTTCACTGACTCACATAGCTGGGAAATATGGATTTAGAACAGACTGTTATAGACTCAACAAAAGAGCTCTTGTTATTGTGGCCTTGCTTCTATCTTGGAGCATGACGAGCAGATATTTGAGTCTTAAAATGTTTTAAATCTGGTTTAACAGCTGAGTAGTTACATATGATTCTCGAACAATTGTGCAGACCAAAAAAATAAAAAATAAAACCACAAGCTTCCTTTAAACTGTGTATTTACATATAACGCAGCTGTTTAATACTAAAATAATCCTAAAATGTAAGGCAGCATCTGGTTTCATTTCCTAAGTGTGGATCAAAATGTTTCTTATATTTACATATGCCAGTTTAGACTTGCTTACGTCTACCAAACATAATTTCCACAAAGCAACAATTTCTTGTTCATTATCTTTGTGCTAGATTGAGACAGAACATTTGTCATTTTTACTACTATGAAGTGTCCAATTACTCTTATTGTCATTTTACAAACTACACACGGCTCTAAAGCCATTTGTAATGATTTATCTCTGAATTGGCAGTGGTGCTGTGTTCTGCATATTTTCAGATTAGCATTTGTTCCAATAAGATTACAGTAAGAACATTATACTGAAATCTTTAATAATCCACTAGACAGACCAGGCCTCTCTGATTCTAAAACATGTGAAAAAAAAACAATAAATAAAAAGAGTGATTTTAGTTTAAAATTAACATGACTGTTCTGCAAGCCCAAGGGTCTATAAGCATTTCTTATAGTAGAAGTGACAATTAATTTAGGTCTTACATGAATCATTTGTAGTTTTGCGTCATCGAGGAAAGAAAATAACAGTGAAACAGTGATGCTTACTGTCAGTAACTAAGATAATATATACAGATTATTTATATCCTTAAAAAAACTTTAAAATACTGATCCAAACTTACATAAATCCTTACAAATATATACTTTCCATAAAAATTATGAAATATATACAATATGTTTGTATATTATGTTACAGGGTTGGGTAAAAAAAGAAACTCTATTGATTCTTAAATCCCACGATTAGCCTAACGTTAGCCTGTTTTCAGTTAGGCCTAATGAACGAAATCGCGACAAGATTTGTGGTTTACTTTACTTTTGATATAAAACAAAGTGTCAGCTTTCAAATTCTGTCCATTTTATTGCAGTATTCAAACAATAAATGCCGTTTTGGCGCTGTTTAATGTGGAGTGACAGATCGCTCTAAAGCCACGGTTCAATAGAGGCGCGAAGCGAACGTGAACTGATCATCTCCGCCGTTTTAATACCTGTTTTAGTACGAGATAAACATGAATAAACACCCGAACATATGTTAAAAGAAAGAGTACAACTTACCGAAGTCCGTATCATGTCTCATGTACTCGTTTAATCAGTGTCTCACCCGCGGAAAGACTTCAAAATAACAGCTTGCAAACAATGTCACGTAACGTCACATTTACCTCAGAAAAAAAAATCTGTGAGCATAAGCTCGTTAGTCATTTAGAAAAATGAACTCTAGAGGAGAGCATTTTGCAAATTTGGCATGTACTGCACCTGATATGTATCCAAAATACTGCATCGAATGGCCAGTCGAAACGCAAGCTTAAATTAATCAGAATTGAATCGATTTAAAATTTGTGTCAAATCCCAGCATTATTTTGTTATAATATTTCTATTTTAATAACTATATATTTTAGAATTAAACATACATACATACAGTCGAGGTCAAAAGTTTACATACACCATGCAGAATCTGCAAAATGTTAATTATTTTACCAAAAATTTTTAGTACTGGCCTGAATAGGATATAGTCCACAAGATAAAATAATCGTTGAATTCATAAAAATTATTCTGTTCATAAGTTTACATACACTTGATTAGTATGCTGTTACCTAAATGATCTGCAACTTTTTTTTTTTTTTTTTAGTAATAATAATTGTTCTTGAGTCCCTTCTTAGTCCTGAGCAGTTAAACTGCCCACTGTTCTTCAAAAAAAAATCCTTCAGGTCCCACAAATTCTTTTTTCAGCATTTTTTTGTGGAATTTGAACCTTTCAACAATGACTGTATGATTTTAAGATCCATCTTTTCACACTGGGACAACTGGGACTCATATGCAACTATTACAGAAGGTTCAAACACTCACTGATGCTTCAGAGGAAACATGATGCATTAAGAGCCAGGGTGAAAACTTTTTGAACAGAATGAAGATAATTTTCTCATTTTGCCTATATATATATTTTTTTCATTTTGTACTGCCCTTCAGAACACTTACATTTTTCCCAGAAGACAAAATAAGTTAAATTTACCCTGATCTTCAAATTCCAAACTTAATGCATTTGGTTTCCTTCTGGAGCATCAGTGAGTGTTTGAACCTTCTGTAATAGTTGCATACGAGTCCCTCAGTTGTCCTCAGTGTGGAAAGATGGATCTCAAAATCATACAATCATTGTTGGAAAAAGTTCAAATACACAAAAATGCTGAAAAACAAAAGAATTAGTGGACCTAAAGGATTTTTCTGAAGAACGATGTGTAGTTTAACTGTACCGGACAAACAAGGGACTCGTGAACAACTATCACTAAACAAAAAAAACACAGTTATGGATCATACAGATAACAACACCGTATTAGGAATCAAGCGTATGTAAACTTTTGAACAGGGTCATTTTTATAAATTCAGCTATTATTTTCCCTTGTGGACTATATTTAAACATCTTTATGTGAAATATCTTATTCAGACCAGTACTAAAAAAAAAATAACATTTTGTATGATCCCTCTTATTATTTTAGTAAAATAATTAATTTAGCAGATTCTGCAAGGTGTATGTAAACTTTTGACCTCAACTGTATACTAACATATACAGTCAAGTGAAAAGTTAGGACACTATTGAATTTCATGGTTTTCTCTATCAGGACAAAAATTATCTGGTCCTTGGCAGGTCTTAAAATTTGGAAAATAAATCCTCAGATAAACATCATCACATGACATATCACACAGCGTCATTATTTATTTAAGAAAAATACAGCGAAGAGGGCCATGTGTGACAAAGTTAGGACCCTAAAAGTGGATCTACAATTGCCTGTAGATCCACTTTTAACAATAACAAGCATTTATTTTCTGTGTAACTTTATCAGTCTCTCACATCGTTTTAGAGGAATTTGGACCACTCTTCTTTTCAACGTTGCTTCAGTTTATTGAGGTTTGTGGGCATTTGCTTATGCACAGCTCACCACACATTTGAGTCAGGATGAGCTCTGGACTTTGACTGGGCTATTGCAACACATTCTTTTTTTTTTTTTTTTCATTCATTCTGTTGTAGATTTGCTGGTGTGCTTGGGATCATTGTCCTGTTGCATGACCCAATTTTGGCACAACTTTAGATGTTGGACAGATGCCCTCGCATTTGACTCTAGAATACTTTGATATCCAGGGGAGTTCATGGCCAACTCAATGACTGTGAGGTGCCCACGTCCTGTGGCTACAAAACAAGGCCAAAATTATCAGCCCTCCTCCAGCATGCTTGTCTTTTGGTATGAGGTGTTTGTACTGATATGCTCTTTAGGTTTTCACCAAACTTGGCACAGTGCATTATGGCCAAACATCTCCACTTTGGTCTCGTCTGTTCAAAGGACATTATTTTAGAAGACTTGTGTTTTGTTCAGATGCAGCTTTGCAGACTTTCAGTTCAATTCAAATTTATTTGTATAGCGTAATGACATAATCAAACATATATATATATATTTTAGTTTTATTTTCGAAATTTTAAGACCAGCCAAGGACCAGTTTTTTTAATGATGTCCTGATACGGAAAAGCATGGAATTCAATAGGGTGTCCTAACATGACTGTATATAAATTACTGTAAATATTCTTCAAGGGATCTTGAATGGATGGTGAAATTTAAAGTCTTTTCAGGTGCTACCAAATACCAAGGTCACCTAAAGCTTTCTTGCCTTGATACACATTGGTCTCGGGTGTCGTACGTGTTTTAAAGTTTTCGGCATACCAATTAGTCAGTTTGTTTTGTAAAAGCTCACACTTGCATACTGATATTGTTTATTTGTTATTTCATGCATTCTTTTGTCCTCTGAGACAGACGCAGAACTTTGACCATGAACAAAGCTTTTTTTTCATGCCTACAAAACCTCATGTCATCCAGACTTTGTAAATTAATCAATACAGTAATTGATGTAATTGACTACTTGTTTACTGTCAGTCAAGGTGTTATTTTCTCTTTCCTGCCCTGCCCCACTGATCAGCTTACACCAACATGGCCAGATGTGTTTGCTTTGGCTTTTTATCGTCTGTTAGGGTAAATCAAAGACAAGGTCGTTATTTACCCCCCCAGCCCTTGCCCCCCTCCTCTTGTGAAGCATCTCATCGACATCCAGCTCTATCACCCTCCCTCTTCATAGTAGAGTCATTACCTCCAGCAGTACTGAGTCATACTGCCTGATGCAGAAGCTCTCATCAAAACAAACTACAAGCCTAAAAGCTCTTCTGTCTGGGACTAAGGGCACAGTTAGCTCAAGCTGCATCATTTGTGCACGCAATAAACAAGTGAGAACAAAAGAGAAGGCTTAATAAACATCCAAAAATAGCAACATGCTTATATTCCAAGGTCATTTTACCTTTGGCCTTTTACCTGTCTGATTCCCAGACAGATGTATGCTGCCTCTTTGTGCTCAGTTCTCTCATACTGGCAGCTATTCAGGGTGAAATTGCTGTGGGTTGTTACTAAGTGATTTACAACACCTTTAAATAAATAAAAAAGTAAGTATCTGTCTGAGAGTTTCAAATGGACACATCTGGTTGGTGAGGCATGCAAATAAGGTGAAATTCAGGAGAAATTCTCAGGAACTTGCTGAAGGCTAAAATACTATTATTGGTGCATGCTCTGATTTCCATGGAACAGAGTACAAAAAAACACCTTCAACAGGATGAAAACAACACCTCAGCAAGAACACGTCACCTATGTGACAGATTCTCAAGAGGAAGGTCACCAGTCAAGAAACAACATCTGCTTTTCCCTGACCTCTCTCACTCTGTGTTACACTTTCTCTTGCTATTATTTGCCCTCTGTTCCTCTTTCTGCACTCCCCAAGAGACTGAGATCATCCAGGACAAGGTTACACCGTGTGACTGGACAAAAATAGAAAGACTGGCCTGTAAAGCATCTCAACTGCATGCCAATCTAGTAACATTTAGCCAATAAATCGCAACATCCTGCTCTGTTTTTCCTGCCTATTATTGTTTCTTTCCACAAGCCATCACAGTAAAGAAATCTTCATTGCTACACAGTACATCTGGTCCATGTAAATCTCAGTTCAGACACTTAAAGTCACGTTACTGGAGAGAAAGAGGGAAGAATAGAAATAAAAAGGTGAAAACACACACACACACACACACACACACACACACACACATATATATATATATATATATATATATATATATATTGTGTGTGTGTGTGTGTGTGTGTGTGTGTATATATGTACATAAATAAAGCTAAATAAAAGGCAAACAGTTATTACTATTATTATTATTATTAAGCATAAATCTAACATATTCAGTGCATATTATTTTTTAACAAAAACATTAAATCAATCAATCAATCTTAATTTACAATAAATTATCTAAAAAAAACATTATCCGACTGTAATTTTATTTTTTTTAAAAATAATAAAATAGAATAAAATAATAAAATAAAATAAAATAATATTTTTCTTATCCCACTGGCAGACAGTTTTTTATGTAAGCATAAATCAAAGGCTAATGAGGTTTAAAACAAGTAAAGAATCTAATAAAAGTATAAAGTACCGCTGTCAAATCGATTAATCATGATTAATTGCATCCAAAATAAAAGTTTGTGTTTACACAATATATGTGTGTACATTTCTATACACATTTACATATACACAGTACACACAAATATATCATGTAAACACAAACTTTTATGTTCGATGCGATTAATCGCGATTAATCGCTTTGACAGAACTAGTATAAAGTAATATAATATATAAACTTAATTCATGATAAACTGCTCATTCAAAAAACTTATTCTTAATATTCTTAATACTTAATTTTAAGCACAAATCTAATAAAATGTAGAGAGGGGCATGCTTTAAGAGCAATCAAGCAATTTTTGTAACCAACTGGCAGTTGTCTTAAATAAAATAATAAATAAAATAAAATAGAATACAATAAAATAAATTAAAATGATATAATAAAATAATATTTTTAATAATTAAAAGAACAATATTTTAATACATAAAATAAATACATTTAAAATAAATAATATTTTTCTTATCTCACTGGCAGGATGCGATTAGTCAGGAACTCGATTAATCGTGATTAATTGCATCCAAAATAAAAGTTTGTGTTTACATAATATATGTGTGTACATTTCTATACACACATATATATATATATATATATATACACAGTACACACAAATATATCATGTAAACACAAAGTTTTATTTTGGATGCGATTAATCATGATTAATCGATTTGACAGCACTAGTATGAAGTAATAAAATATATAATTCAAGATAAATTGTTAATTTAAAAAAAAACTGTTTTTAATATTCTTTATGCTTAATTTTAAGCATATATCTAATAAAATGTAGAGAGGGGCATACTTTACAAGCAAGCAATCAAGTGATTTTTTTGGACACAATTGGCAGTTGTTTTAAGCATAAAATAAAATAAAATAAAATAATAAAATAAAATATTTTTCTGATACGACTGGCAGACAGTTGTTTTATTTAAGCATAAATCAAACAATCGTTAATGAGATTTATGGTTTAAAACAAGTAAAGAATCTAATAAAAGTATAAAGTAGCACTATCAACTCGATTAATCGCGATTAATTGCATCCAAAATAAAAGTTTGTGTTTACACGATATATGTGTGTATATTTATATACACATATAAATATACATAGTACACACACACATATATCATGTAAACACAAACTTTTATTTTGGATGCAATTAATCGCGATTAATCGAGTTGATGGCATTAGTATTCACCTTCAGCCATTTGTAAATTTAATGTCTGGATTCCGGTCTCATCTGCTTCCAGCTGTTTTTAGCTGTACAGAACAGCTTGTTTTGCTACTTGATATTGCAAATTGGTGTGTCTTACCATATTATTTTAATGTATTATCTAAATTATGAACACACTGGTTTGTAGTGCAAACAGTTTTACTGTTTATTCTTCTCGTTATTTCCCTACAGCAGCTTATGGACCGGAAGTCTAACACATTAGCAGAAACCAGCTTAAAAAACTTATTTTTAATATTCTTAATATGCAGTTTTATATGGGAAAAAAACTTGATTTAAATATGTAAAACAGGAAGAACTGCTAAAATGATATTTGCAGTGAATAAGAGAGATGAAGTGAGGTGAGGATCTGAATAGGTGCCAGAGCTCTGATCTCTTATGTCTGCTTCCTCTTCTCACACAGAGAGGGAAGGCTTCCTGTGTCTGGCATTTGTCACCACTCCTGAGCCAAGGGGAGCTTGAACAGGAAATGAAGGGACACCTTTTTCTGCCACCTAATATTGTCTGTCATAACCGCTTCATTCTAATACTCGCCTCAAAACGCCTACGTATCAAACGCGTGCGTGTTTGTTTATCCTTTCCTGATCGTTTTCTATTACCCCGTCCAGCTGTGACCCAGCTGCTCTGTCCTAGTTCATGAAACCCGTGAAAAGTAAACTAGAAACAAGCTCGAAAGCAGCAGGACTCATCATGTATCGCCGCTGAGCTGCCGTGCCCATTCATATTAAAGTACATTCATGCCGTAATGTCTCCATGACCTGCATATTCAAGCAATGTTTTGGTGAAAGCAGCTGATTTGTAGGAAAAATCTCCTTAAAGTCTTATGTAAGTCACAATCCCACTGCTGCTCAATAATGCAGCGGCTCTGGCTACAGAACACATGTACTGGGGTGGCAGAGAGATTTTAAGAATGAATGATTGGCTCACAGTAAACTTGCCAACTGCTAATGCAGAATATAGGATTTCTTGTGAAGAAAGCATATTTTTCATATGCCAACCTTACTTTTTTTCCAGAATAAAAGCTGTTAATAAATGTATGGGGTTCTTTTTAACTTTCTATTCCTAAATGAATACTGGAAAATGTATCACGGTTTCAATAAAAAATATTAAGCAGCACCCAATCAGCCAATCAGAATGATTTCTGAAGGATCATGTGACACTGAGGACTGGAGTAATGATGCTGAAAATTCAGCTTTCATATCACAGGAAAAAAAAACATTTTAAATTATACTAAATTGTAATAATAATTCCGATATTGTAAAGCATTCGGCATCTTGTACAATGTGTATTTTATGTACCGTCTATCATACTGTAACGTGCAGGTCAAAAATAGTAAGGTTGGCCGTTACATGCTAACAAAAGTTACACATTCTGATGAATGCTTAAAATAGAAAATGTGAACTCTACCCTCGCAAACCACTTATCAAAGCCGCTTGAAGTGATGCTCTGTTGCTAAGTAGCAGGTAAAGCTCGCCCTCTTATGCACCCAAGCAAAATGAGATAGGAGACGCTTTGCACAAAGAAAGCTATCAGGGCTACTAGAAGAACTGCTCTGCTGTTACTCGGCAGCAGGGAAAAATGAGGTCAAGATATGCAAAATGTCTCAGACCAATTCTCTGTAACAGGAAGTCTACTTTGACAGCACATGGTCATTTAAGTTTGACGTGAAATGGCCGAAGAACTGAAGTGTTACTATGAATCTATCCAGCGCTTTTTACAAGTAGGTCAGTGAAAGGAGATTATAAACACTATATGAGATTTGTCATTTTTTTCTCCCCCAAATTTCCTTTTATTGTTTTTCAAATTCTGTTTTTTTTTTCTTTTTTTTTTTACTTTATTTAATTTTTATAGACTCTTTTAATGGTTAAATTAAAAAATATTAATCAAAAAGCACTGAAATCATGAAATATACACAATCTAACAGCAATATATTAAAAGTTGAACAAAAATGTAATTAAAAATAGAAAAAAAATATCATATGAAATGTTTTTTTCTCTCAGAATCAGTTTTATTTTTATAGTTTTCCATTAATTTTCTGAATTCTGTTTTAATGGTTTCAATAAATTTTAATAATCAAATAATCTTTTTTTTATTATTATTATTTTATTATTAGTATTTATTTTCAGAAATACTGTATTGCGTTTTAACATTTTTCTGGGTAAATAAATTCTGGTAAATTTCTCTGATAAATATCTGGCACTTTTTACAAATTGTGTACAAAACTACATAAACTTTTACATTTTTCCACAGTCTGTTTTAAAGGTTAAATTAAACAATATTCATCAAAAAGAATGTCAAATTAATTGAAATCATGAAATGTACACAATCTAACAGCAATTTATCAAAAGTTTAACAAAAAAATAATTTTTAAGGCCTTTAAGGCCTAATCTTTAAGGAGTTTTTTTTCCTCTCAAATGTTTTATTTTTATCAAATTCTGTTTTCCATTCATTTTCTGGATTCTGTTTTAATGGTTTTAATAGCTGTTAATGATCAAATCTATAAATCTATAAATAATGATTTTTATAAAAAAATATTTATTATTTTTTTATTTATTTTTTAGAAATACTGTGGTAAAATTCTGGTAAATAATTTCTCTGGTAAATATCTGGCACTAAAAATAGGGTACAAAATTACATAAAATTACATAAATTATAAAGAAATATTTTACTTTTATTTTTCACCAATTTGATTATCTGGATTCAGTTTTTTTTTTTCAATTTTAATTTTTTTGTACTCTGTTTTAAAGGTTAAATTAAACAATAATAATCAAGAAGCATGTCTAATAAATTTAAATCATGAAATGTACACAATTTAACAGCAATTTATCAAAAGTTTAACAAAAATTACATTTTGAAGGCCCTATGAAATACGTTTTTTTCTCCTCAAATTCTGTTTTATTTTTATCAAATTCTGTTTTCCATTCATATTCTGGATTCCATTTTAATTGTTTCAATAAATCTTAATCAAATGCATCTCTAATTCATTTTTTTATTAAAATATTTATTATTATTTTATTTATTTGTTTATTTTTCGGAAACACTGTGCTGTGTACTTACATTTTTTCTGGTAAATAAATTCTGGTAAATAACTCCTCTGGTAAATATTCCTTAATAAAACATGTTTTAATAATAATTTTATTAGTAGTAGTAGTACTACTACTATCATTACATTAAGTAATATATTTCTGTCACAGTTTCTTAAAGTTAAACTGAACGCCTTTATGATGATAGTTTTTCTCAAAAATAAATGCTAAAATGCTAATAAAGTGACTGTCAGAAGAGTTCTAGAGATTTTGTTAATGTGTTCATGTACCCATGTATTGAGGCGGCAGAGACAGAAAACACCGCAAGTGTCACATGTGCTTCGGTATGTGTGTAGTAAACAAAACCGTGTGTCTGCGCCATTCATTCACACAAAAACATGCAGGATTCATATTTAAGTAGTCTTTAAATAGCTTAATATTCACATTTACTAGTCCATATCATGTTCTGATTGAAGTGTATTGACCTACTTTTGACTTCTTCCTTTCAGTGACATTCTGCGTTACACAGTAAAATTCATTTTTATGACTGAAACTCGTGTTTTCCACATCGCCGAAATCATAGGGCCCTTAATTTTTTTTATAAAGACCCTGCAGATGTTGCCACCTTGTTATCAAAGTTTCTGATATGCCAACATACAGGTAAAACCCTGATTTGTGATTTGTATTTCCTAACAATATACATTAAAATCTATGTTAATAGTGTTAAATCGAATCTGGGCCTAATAATCCCTCCAGCCGTGTTCATGAATGGGGTGACATAGTCATTTAGTTTGTGCTGGGCTGGCATGTTTTAATCGGTTTACACAACAGATTAAAGCTAATGAGGACTTGTGCAACCAGACAGAGGCAAACTTTCAACACGTCCACAAAACAGGTTCTGCTGGGATGGATTTTTCCAGAGGGCATAAATCCAATAAGAAAGATTACTCCCACAGAAATAATTACAATAATGACTCCGAACAGGAGATATTTGATTTTAACACCGGAAGCTGCATAATCTAAGACTGTTTGCTAATCTGGTACATCATCCCTACCATCCGATCATGTGACTTGTGTGTCTGGCGGGGGAGGGAGGGAGGGGAGTGGAGATGATGTCATCTACAAAGATATGATCACAGGAGATGTGAGACCTACTTCCGTCCTCCGCATCAACAAAATCCTCATCACTCAGCGCTGACATGTGACACGAACAGCACGCAAAAGCTATGAATAATGATGACACTGATGTCTGAAAAGCAACAAACGACCGTCTGCCCTGAATACTTCATCGCACTCTTGCATTCCCAAATCATATCACAACTTGCATGTGACACTCGTGTGGGGACTACAAGAAAAGAAGCTGACCGGCGCTTTCCAGCATTGAGTCATATATTTTAGGAGCACGTAGCAAGTGTTGCTAAAGAGGATTATGCTGAATTACAATATTCGATAAAGCACTATGGCTATAATATACTTGTTCCCAGGGACTCAATTTGCACCTAAGCTGTCATGTATTCTGAACTCTCTTTTTTAAATCTCTTTTTATATTTGGCTGCCTGATAGGCAGAGGGGATCCCCACTCGGTCTCAAAGAGACGGTTCATTTGAAAATGAAAAATCTGTCATTTACACACCCTTGTGTAGCTGTGGAACACAAAAAGAGATATTTAGGAATGTCAAAGCTGTTCTTTTCTATATACGTGAATGGAGACTGTTGTGCATTGAACAAATTGAATTTGTTCCATGCCAAAAAAAAAAAAAGAAAAGTCTACAAGTTTGAAGCGACATGACGGTGAGTAAATAATGCAACCTAGGCTCGGAAAACTGTGCCTCTACCTACATGTTTTGCAAAACCCCAGCTGAAATGAACACTAGTGGCAGTAAAACACCAACAACATTTATGCCTTTTCACACAAATTATGATTAATCCTTTGGCAATACTATGTTATGACCTCAAAACACTTTTACCCTAGTGTATGATTTCTAAACTAATACAATTTGTCACATAACAAGCTCTATACTTTTCTGCCGCAGTAAACTTGCTCAGTAGCTCACCCGGTACAACATTGCAAGTCCAATGACCATGAGTCACACATAGCACAAAGACTTGTAGAAGCAAATTATAATGGAAAAGGTTGCTTCAGCAAATTCGTTTTTTTTATCTGGTTTTCTTTTGTAAACATTTTTAAATGTGATAGAACATTAATCTTCCAGACATTACAGTTCCCAACTGCCAACTGCCATAAAACTGAACATGTTTTTTTTTATCATCACTCACTGAATATTTAATTTTGAAAGTGTAACAAAACATGCAAAAAGCAATTCCATTCAGTGTTGCCACAGGCACATTTTTTTTCCAATCTGCCTGGGTTGAAATAATGGTAGAATTTTCAGTTTTGGGTGATTTTGTTCTTTTAATACAGCCTGACTGTGAGTTAGGACAGAAAAGACTGACTTATGCGGGTACAGTCAGGTCAACGCTTCACCCGTGTCCTAAACCCTCATCCTGCCCGGTGACACACTACTGCTTTGCTTATGCTTATGCAAAACAGTGTGTTTTGAATGTGGATGGGGCGGATGTTGCTTCCGGAGATGCAGACGTGTGTGTGTGTGTGTGTTTGTGTGTGGGTGTGCGTGTCATATGACAGAGGATTAATGAGAGGGCGGTGAGCCATGCTGCTGTTGGTCAGAGCTGAGTTAGTCTGAGGAAGCCACAATGTGGAGGCCTGTCCGCTGGTTTTAACATGCTATGGAAATCAAACAAATGCCTGTGGTTATATTAAACAATGCAACAAAGAAAGAAGCAGCCACTGTTTCGGCTTTGTTTTGTGCAATATTTGAAGTTGACATGAGTCAGTTTTGGTACTTTTTCTGCTTAATATGTAAGACAGCTATAAATAATACTCACATTTTGACCAGCCTGACACAGAAGCACTGGCTCAACCAATGGCATCAGTTTGAGGCGGGGCTATTAGTTTGACCGGCCAATGGCATTCAATCTGGTGATGCTATCAGGGCACACTATCATCAAAATGTGACAAAAAAGGCTTTTTGAAAGTTAGCCTTATAAAGATGAGTCTGTCTTCATTGCTTTCATAATGAACAAACTGTTTTTCAGACCTTCTAAAAGTCAAGATAACACTTGTTTAACTTGCATATATCATATAGGCAACAAGATGAGCTGTTTCCTTTGAACTCAGTGACTAATTGGGTAAACATCAGTATTACTACCCAAGTCCATAACTCAAAATGCTTGTGGCTTTGCATTTCCACCTAGTCATGAGGGGATTGAAACTTATTAAACAAGTTTGCCCAGCTGCCTTTGCTCTTCACTTTTTATTTTTGAACAGCCACCGATTAACTTGTCCTGAACCCGGAGACATAACAATAAATCAAAATCTGATTTTTTACTACATCTTCAAAGAGATAGCTCACTAAAAAAAATAATTCCACTCACCTTTTTGATGTTTTGAGCCACTTTCTTTGTCCTGTGAAACATAAAAGAAGATATTTTAAAACAAAACAAATGATTTAAACCCCATTGACTTTCATTGTATGGCCAAAAAGAGAGAAAGAGAGGCATTTTTCAGAATAATAACTTCTGTGTTTCACAGAAAACAGAAACTCATAAAGGTCTGGAATGACATAAGGGAGAGGAGAGTAAATGATGAGAAATTTTATAGTTTTGGAAGAACTATCCCTTTCTGTCATTACATATTTTACTCTGTTTTTACACTTGACTCATAGGTCGTAACTTTCTGTTTTCTCCCAAATGGATGAATCACATTCTGGGATAGCGATGTGGTGGTGATGACACATTTGCTTAATAATGCAGAAGAACGTTCAGGCTTGGACGTTCATGTTGTTGACACTGAAGTATTGCACAAAAGATGCCTGAAGAGCTAATCATCGTGAAATGAACAAGAATGAACATGAACAATTAAGGAGTGAACTTAGTGGGCTTGCTGAGTTTGAATATCTTCCAACAAATTACCCAGTTTGCCCACTTAAACAGACAAATAGATAGATAGATAGATAGATATATAGATAGATAGATAGATAGATTACAAACAGTGATGACTAAACAAAAATAAACAAATAAATAAATGGATGAAACAATGATGACAATTTACAAATAAATAAGTAACAGTCATTGCTGATGGACGATTGAGATCAAATAACAAAATGATCAGTATGGCCGGGGGAAAATAAATATATAAATAAACAAACAAATAAATTAATAAACAATGATGACTCTTTATGATTAAATAAATACAGCTATGGATGATTGAGATCAAATAACAAAATTACCTGCATATTTTTCAGTTCTTTGGCTGGAATCATGCTGTTGTTGTTGTACTGTCCCTAAATAAATAAATAATTAAATAAATAAATAAAACAATGATGAGACTTTATAAATAAATAAATAACAGTCATTTCTGATGGAGAATTGTGATCAAATGACAAAATTATCAGTATGGCCAGGGTAAACACATAAATAAATAATTAAGTAAATAAATAAATAAATAAATAAATAAAGATTACACTTCATAACTAAATAATGATGACACTTTATAAACAAATATATACATAAAAAAACAATGTTGACAATGAATGAATGAATGAATGAATGAATGAATAAATAAATAAATAAATAAATAAATAAATAAAATTTATTAACATCCTGATGGATGACTGAGATCAAATAACAGAATTATTACTATGGCCAGGGGACAAGCATACATACATACATACATGCATGCATAAATAAATAAATATTAGTGGTGTCAAATGATTAATTGTAATTAATCGCATCCAAAATAAACTTTTTTTTTTTTTACATAATATATGTGTGTATAATATGGATATTTATTATGTATATATCAATACACACCCATACAGTATATATTTTGAAAATATTTGGATGTATTTACATGCATATATTTATCTTCATATAACTGATATTATATATAAATATATTTAATATATACTATTAATATATAAACAGCATATTTTTCTAAAATATGTACATGCATGTATATATATATATATATACACACACACACACACACACGCACATACATACAGTACACATATTATGTAAATAAAAAACGTTTTTTTAATCGTGATTAATCATTTAACAGAAATAAAAAATACATAAATAAATAAATACCAGTCACTGCTGACAACTGTAACCAGAGGAAAAGCACTGCTAACTGCAAAATTATAAAAATAAAATGAATATAATCGTGCATAGTTGGATAGCAAAATAATAGGCTTGTTCATTTTTAAATTGAAATAAAATCCACTTCACATATCAATTGTTATTGACTTCAAACTTTGGTATTTTGGCATAAATTCATGCTACATGCGCTAAACCAGTTCAGTTAGGAATACGCCACGTGAACAGTTTGCATCCTTGAAAACCATGAACTGAACTATTAACTTTTCATCACTTTTTAACTTTTAAAACGGATGTTTCACACAAAAAAGAAAATTCCTCAAAATCATTTACTCACTCTCAAGCTGTTCTAAACCTGCACCATTTCCTTTCTCCTGTGAAACACAAAGGAAGGCATTTAAAAACAAACAGTTCGGACCCCACTGACATTTCTTTCAAAACAAATTCTTTTGTGTTTCACAGAAACAGAAAGTCATACAGGTTTGTAACTAAAAAGGGTGGGTAAATTACATTTTTAGGCAAGCATTGCATATTTTACTGCGTTTTGCTACAAAAAAAAAAACCCAACCCAGAATATGGCACAAGTGACAGTCTCTGAGCTGACATGACTTACGTACACACAGGAAATAGCTAAATGGGTTGAATACGCAGGGGTATGTATGTTTAATGAACAATTTGAAAGAATCAAGCACATGACACTTGGGTGGGACCAGTATAATGAGGTTGACCATGTTGAATCTTGTGACTCATGTTCTGTACTCCAAGACTAAACCGCTTCCTGTTTGTCAAACGAGTACGGATAGACCTACAAATGTGAAAAAGCATCGCTATAATACCAAGAATATAACGTCCTATTCTCCTTACTGTATAAACATGCATGAAATCAGCCCAACTCGCTATCAATCCTTGCACATAAACACACATCACAGAGGTGGTGGCGAGTTTGACGTCAAGCGTTCGGCTCAAAGTGGCTGCTCCTCCCCTGCGCAGAGTCACCACATCATCCTTTTTGCAGTTTCTACATGTGCCATCGCTCCGTTGCTATGACAGCTATGATTTACCCAGAGCCCCCGTGAGAGCGCAGAGCACTGCACACGTGCACCAAGCTGCCATGGCAACAGGCCACATGGCTACTCCAGGAATCGTCACCAACTCCTTTCTTTCTACTCTGAGACATTCATAACTCATATAAGCCTATACATTGTCTAGAGCAGAGGTTTGCAAACCTTTTGACGTCATGGACCACCTTACTGAAAACGAACACCATTTATAACGACCAACTTATACTATAAAAATAAAAAAAATTGTAAATATGTACAAAATATAATTTGGAAAACAGTTGACGGTAGCCATTGACTTCCATAGTATGGATAAAAAAACAATGGAAGTCAATGGCTACCAGCAACTATTTAGTTACTAACATTCTTCAAAATAATATTTTTTTTCTTCAACAGAAGAAAAAAAAAAAAAATCACATAATGTTCGAAACAACTTGAGGGTGAGAAAATAATGACAAAATTAGCATTTTTTTGTTTTTTCTTAATTATTCAGTAAAAATTATTAAATTGTATATTTTTTTTAAATAATACATATTTTAAATTCTTAATAATAAACAAAATATCAATTTACATTTTTTTCTGAACTTCCTGGGACCCCTTTTTAAAAATCATGCTCTGTATGTGTTCAACCTATCTGTTTTGAAAACTATATATTATTCTCTGTAAAGAGGAGAAAATGACATTTTAAATATAGAGGACTGATGCAAATATGCACCATTAATAAACAGACTAGACTAAGATCACTTGGCAGCAACAATTCTTTAACACTCCACAATTGCTTCAGACGGTGTAAATGAATTGTTTTCAATCGCAAATGAATTGCAAAGCCATGCGTGTTCACAGCTTTTACAGGCGCAGAGGGGGGAAGGGAGGATGTGTCATATGATAACATTAACACATCTATTGGATAGAAAACCTTCCTATCTGCACTCAACTGAAGCAATGATGGCAAAGCACTATGCAAATACAGGAGTCTCATGAACGAGCTTGTGTTAAATCATGCAAATATTTTACATTCGACATCCGGAGGAACTGAAAAGCATGTTTTAAAATGCAAAACCATTCCTTCATAGAGATGGAAGCTATTTAAACAAGTACATGTGTAAGTTGTTTTAATAAGATTAGTTTTAAATTTACCTGTAATTAGGAAAAGACAGAAATATTGTATTTTACACAAAAACAAAACAACAGAAACCATCACAGAATTGGTTTTACTGGTTATAATGGGAATTGTACTGGTTTTAATGGAAACTGTAAAGGTGCCTGTTGGTCTCTACTGGTAATTGGTCACCTTCTGTTGGTAGCTTGTTAAAACCACTGAATCCTAATGGAATATTCACCAAAACACACTACAGGAAACTATTTTTAATGGTTATATTGGTTAAAAGTTGATTGTTTGCAATGTAGTGGAAACCATTAGAATTTCTGTGATGGGTCTACAAGGTTTTTTTCAGCGGGGCTCTCAGCCAAAATCACATTAAATGTTGTGTTTTTGTTTGTTTAGCAAATGTGTATTCCATTTTACAGATAGCATCTGAAATATGTAAACCCCAGCAGGAGAAGCTCAGCACTTTAAGGACTACCTTTTCTGTTAACCATGTTAACTAATTAACTAGGGGTTTTCTTAATCCCATGAGTCAATAAAGAACTCACCCTCATGCTTCCATCAATTCAGACGGGTTGCCAAAACCCCCTGTAGGGAAATAATAATTAATCAAAGCAATAATTAACTCTTTACACATAGAAAGGCCAAAAGAGAGCCAAAAACCAGTTCATTATTGTGAAAGATATTAATAGGAAGATGCACTTTACATTAACACGTTATTCCATTATAAAACAATTATATATCAAGGTACTTAAAGTCTTGCAAGGTCTTTGTTACTGCAAAGCATACTTACCATCAGGTGGTACAACTGAAAACACACAATGTGTGTAAAATCCATCAAACATAGTCTATAGAGTGTATAGAGTCTATATTGGTGACACTGAATGTAAACAATGCCACTGAACCGAACAAAACCTGCATATTTTGCTGATTATTTCTGCTTAAAATGATCGTGTATTGTCATGTTTTGGGCTGTGCTATTCAGTCGAACTGGGAAAAACATTTGGAGTAACTGGAGACTGCCAAAAGTTATAACAACTCAAGGAGAAGAGTGCAAAAAACTGTCTGAGGAACAAAAGGCGTTTGTGGTTGGCCAAACTGAACCAGGATTTCTGCTAATACGTATCTTTACCACCTATTAACTTTAGTTTGTCAAAATATTGCGTTCTTCTAAATAAGTCATTCTCTATATGATTTAGCAGCTTTCACGCGTTTTTCCCGTGGTTTAGACAGCATAAATTAGCAGAACAACGAATTTAATAGTACATTAACCGTGCAAACCATGCCGTTGTTTACATCCGAGTATCACCAGTAGAGCCGCGCATCCGGGTAACTGACCAAATCGTCACGTAGTGCAACCCCTCTAGCCTACATTATTCATCTAAAACAACTAAAGCAAATTAAGCAGCACACTAAGCAGCAAGCTTAATTAAACAACAAAAAATAAAACCTAAAACACCTCAGAGTAGGCCTACATAACTGACTGACTGAGCATTCAGCGCAGTTTTCAATTAAATGTAAGTATGTCTATTTATATATTTGTATATATATATCTGTTTATTTATTTATTTATTTGTTTGTTTGCTTGTGTAGTGCTTTATTAAAATCTCATCACATTTTACTGTAAATTAAGCTATTTTACTGTGTGTTACAGTGACTTACAGTTAAATAATTTTCTTAAGACGTTTTTATATTCCAATAAAACTGCACACTGTGGTTTCGTGTTGATTACACAAAGGGTTTATTTGAACACCGCTTCGCGGTATGTGTATCGTCTAATCCAACTGGCATATGTTGTTTACCTTAGATAGTATTATTATTTAAATTTCATTTCACCTCCGAAGAAATATCTGATGGCTGAATTCTAGTTTAGACGAGGAAGGCGGTCACCATCGATCGTCGCTGACTCTTATGAATGAAGAGCGCTTAATGAATGGAGCTCGTAGCAGACGTCATCTCCATTGTGACGTCGCGATCCTTTTATGGAGTGCGCGTCTGAAGCCCATTCATAAAACGGAAAGAGAACTGCCCGTGGTAGTAAAGCTCTCAGGAGGGTAACACAACATTACACTGCGCACTGGCAACGCTGGATTTGACGTATTGTTTTTATTAAACCACCATTTGACCGTGACCAGTCCCCGTCTGAGGAGGAAAATGGTCACAATGGACGAACTTTGTGAAATGGATTGCAGCGTTTTGAAAAGGTTGATGAAGGACGACAGTGCGAAATGCCTGCTTTTGGACTGCAGGTCGTTTCTGGCGTTCAGCGCCGGGCACCTCCGCGGTGCCGTAAATATTCGCTGTAACACGATAGTCCGGAGGCGAGCGAAAGGCTCCGTGACTTTGGACCAGATTCTCTCCGGTGACGATGAAGCGAGAGCCCGTCTCAAATCAGGGCTCTACTCCGCCGTAATCTTGTACGACGAGCGGACCTCCGATACAAACACTATGAAAGACGACAGCACAATCACTCTGGTACATAACGCTTTGTGTAGGGATACATTTAGGACAGAAGTCTACCTGCTAAAAGGTAAATTCAAATCTACACCACACACAAAATCTATTGTGTTGTTGTATTTCTTAACGCTGCCATGTTCTGAAAAAATATCTGTTTTCATTGTGGTCAAATGGAAGCATCGACTCAGCTCTAAGATGATGTAATGTTCATTGCCATTTTCTCTGCTGGTAAATCCAGTTTAAGATCTGTTTTTGGAACAGGCTAGCTGGTCATTCGCTGCTTGACCAGTTAACATGTTCCATTTTAACCACCTTTAGCATGACCAGCTCCTAGTTATTTTATAGTCACAAACCAACTATTTAATATGCTTCACATTTCTTTTATAAAGATTTGTGCATTTTATTATTTAGTAGGCCTTTGTGTGAAATGTCTTCAAAATGTCATGTATAGCTTGTCTGAAAAGAGATCCGAGTTATACATTTGTGAGATTTTCCCGGTTACTAAATGTTAGAAATGATCATTTATCTTTATCTTGGTGTCCTTGAAAATGCAAATGCAAGAATGCAACCTCTGTGACCTCAATGAAACAATGAAATCATTTCATTCAAGTATAAATGAGGGGAAATGAAATTTCCTGACCTTAGATGGTTTAAGGTGGCCTAGCTGGTTCTGAAAACCCTTAATAACCAGCTTTCTTTAAGCAGGATACAGTTTGAACAAATGTATTCAAAATATGTATTCACTTTCTAGGAGGCTACGACAGATTTTCCACACAGTATCCCGACTACTGTTTGAAAACCAAAACACTGGCAGTATCCAGCCCTCAGTCCGGTTCGGAGAACAGCTGCACCTCCTGCGGAACTCCACAGCATGACCAGGTAACTACATTAGCAGCAGTGGATACTTTGAGGTCAGCTAATGGGCAGCATTGTGTAACATTAAACGTCCTGTCATCCGCTGCTCTTTCCGGCTGATATAGCGGCGTTGTAGAGTGCGTTCGTCCGGCCTTCCTCTGTGATAGGGGGTGTACTGTGTCAGACACTCCAGTACACTTCAGTTTTGATTCCCACATCGATCATTTCCTGTCTCTACAGCTTGTTAAGCAGGCCACCAATGACATAACAGTGGGCCAAATCAATACGCATTTCCAGTATAAATAAACTGGACGTTATTAGTGTGACCTTTTTATAGCAAACAGAGGTGTAAGTGGTCTGAGGCTGTAATTTGTTGCAAATGCTTTTGAGAATTTATTGCGAGCAGCCTGTGATTTCATGAATATAATGAGAAATTAGTAAAAAATATTTTTTAAAGAATAAATGCATTTATTTATTAGCATTATTTAATATTGATTATTATTAATATTTTTTGCACTTTTTTTTATTACAGGGTGGCCCTGTGGAAATCCTCCCTTTTTTATTTCTTGGCAGTGCTCTCCATGCGTCTAAAAAGGACATGCTAGATCGTATGGGCATTTCTGCTCTGTTGAATGTATCTTCAAATTGCCCAAACCATTTTGAAGGAGATTACCAGTACAAGTGTATCCCGGTGGAAGACAACCATAAGGAGGACATCAGTTCTTGGTTCATTGAAGCCATTGAATTTATAGGTATGTTCATTAAATATTTTTTTAATATATATAATTTGTGTTTTATGTATTCAAATTGGGGTTTGGATGATTAGTGTACAGTAGGTGTAACCGTCAAGGTGTAAATTAGTCTTGGTTGTTATGGCTCCTTTCAACTGCAAATGCTGTGCAATTCATCAGCAATTAAAACGATCTGCATTGCAGAGTTTTTACAACAATTACACCCTCTTTTTTAGTCTCGCATCTATTTCAGTAGCTCATCTTGGTCATTTATGCATGTAGCTTGAAGAATGCGTTTTGATGTATAAAGCTCTTTGTGTACATACGATGATGAAAATTGAAGGCGGCGTGTCATAGGTGCAAAAATACGGAATGAATGCTGCGGTATGGGTGGGTCTTCCTCATAAAAGGGTTTCCGTGACTGAGTGAACCGGGGGGGTTGGGAATCCTGTATATCCAATTTCAGCTCAGCATCCTCTGCACTAAAGCAAGGCCCCCAAGTAGGCTTGCCGCATTTGATCGCACCATCCTAGGTGTGTGTGTATGTGTGTGCATGTGCTTGTATGTATGCGTCAGAGTGCAGAGCTTAGGGACCAGAGTCTGACTCATCCTCCATTCAGGGGTGCCTTGATACTGGAGTTACCTCAGATCTGGGTGTGTATGGCTGTGCAAAGGCGTATATGCAGACAGCAAAGTGCACCGGAAGATGTAATCCGACTAATGTTTGGATATATGCGCTTACTCTCTCTTTGTACCATGGACATGCCACTTTTTTGTTAATTAGCAGCTTGTTAGTAATGGCAGGAGGTGTCTGTGTGTACAATGGTGTGAAATCCACCCTAGACCATTTTGCCTGGGTGTTGAGTGTTTGTTGTCCAACTGTGACTATCAGCTTTGGGTGAATGTATAATTTCCGCTTCTAGAAATGCATTGTCCTTATTATTGGATGTTTTGAGTGGTATAAATACCCACACTTCACAGCTAGTTTTTATTTTGTATTTTATTTTGTGTTTTTACATTTGATAGTTTAGACATTTAACTTGTATCTTTACAAAAATTAAAAGTTTTCATAGTTTTTACTGTGATTGTTTTACATGTCAATAAGACATAAGTCTGTTGTTTGATTAGATAGGCTTTTTGACACTAGTGAGGCGTATTGTTGCCAAGTCCACGATTTTTCTGCGGAATTAGGCTACTTTAATAATGTTGCTGCGGATTGTTTTTCATGCGGGGCCCCTGGAATGTGAATTTTAACAGGGCAACCCCAACAAAAAACTTGTATTTTACATTCCCCCGCAATTCCCCCGCAATGGAATTTTTACCAGGAGAACCCGAAATGCAATTGGGCTAAATTTAGACTAGTTTTGAGTAGTAATTGTAGTAATATTAATAGTAATACAAGTAGTAATACAAATTCGTACGAGTGAGGTCACTATCTCACGACCAATTCGTACATATTTTATGAGGTGGCTAATTTGTACAAATTCGTATGAGGTCACTATCTCACTACCAATTCGTACGTATTTTACAAGGTGGCTAATTTGTACAAATTCGTATGAGGTCACGATCTACCAACCTCGTAATTTTCAGGTGGTTAATTTTCCATAAATGAGGCTGTCAACCAATTTGTTATTTTAAGGTGGCTAATTTTGTACAAATTAGTATGAGGTCACGATCTCACAACCAATTTGTACATATTTTACGAGGTGGCTAATTTGTACAAATTCGTATGAGGTCACTATCTCACGACCATTTCGTACGTATTTTACAAGGTGGCTATTTGTACAAATTCGTAGAAGGAGGCTAATTTGTACAAATTCATACGAGTGAGGTTACCATCTCACGACCAATTTGCACGTATTTTACGAGGTGGCTAATTTGTACAAATTCATACATTCTCACTCGTATGATTTTGTACAATTTGTCTAAAGCCCAGTGATGGGTTGGTTTAGGGGCGGGGTTAGGGGTAGGTCATTCATATAAATTAAGAAACACGTAAAATACGTACGATTTCGCAAAAAAACATACAAATTCATACGACTTGGGCCACCTCATAAAATATTTACAAATTGCCATGAGAGTGGGTTGGACCAGCGCAGTTCGAGTCACGAAAAAGTGATTTGTTTCAGTCTGTCCTTTAAATTAATCGTTCGAAAAGATTCGTAAGTCAAGTAACTGTTTGAATCAGTCAGGCGAATTGTTCACTAAATGAACCGAATGTCCAGAGCAGTTAGTAAATCAACATATGTCTCATTTTTGCTGATGTTCCTCTCTAAATGAAGCATGAGTTTTGAAATTATTTTATATAGTTGAAGATTACAAAAATTCAATAATAAAATAACAATTTTAAATATTGTTATTGTTAAATGCATATTAAAATGTAATAATAATGACATAATTATATTATGCATAATTATATTATTAATATATAGTGTAAATCATATAAAATATAAAATATATATATAAAAATTGCATTATGACTTCTAAACCTGAATTAAAATGTTATGGGCGTCGGTTTCACAGTAAATGCAGTATGATGACTCATGTCTGAGCTTTATCTGTGCTTAACCAACTCTCTGTTCTTTCCTCAGACTCCGTCAAGGATTCCAATGGCCGCGTTCTGGTGCATTGTCAGGCAGGCATCTCACGGTCAGCCACTATCTGCTTGGCGTACCTGATGAAGAAGAAGCGGGTGCGTCTGGAAGAAGCATTTGAGTTTGTCAAACAGCGGCGCAGCATAATCTCCCCCAACTTCAGCTTCATGGGTCAGCTGCTGCAGTTCGAGTCTCAGGTGCTGGCCACTTCCTGTTCCGTAGAGGCCGCCAGCCCTTCCGCCACTCTCGGCCCCAAGTCTTCCTCCACCCCCACATCGCCCTTCATCTTCAGCTTCCCTGTGTCAGTAGTGACGCACAGCCAGTCCAGCAGCCTCACCTACCTACAGAGTCCCATCACAACCTCGCCAAGCTGCTGATACAATGCGAGACTGAAAAAACTGAACTGAAAAAGGGTGATGTCTTTCACTTGGCACAATCATGTGGTCGTTCCAGCTGAGCTGCATCTTTTTTTTTTTTTTTACAGCTTCGCTGGTGACCCGTCTTCATCTAACTCACCCTGCGGTCATTAATATCAGAAGAATAAGTCGTAATATCCTGTGGGGGTGGTTCATCTCCTTCATTTCCTGAGATTCACTTCCAAAGACTTTGCGATTGGCCGACGGGGCTGGTCGGAATGAAGTGCAGGAGGTCCTTCGACCCTGACAGGTTCTTTACACTGCGTTTGGACTTCCCATTTATCACTTCCTCTAGCCAGCCTTCCTGAGTTCCTTTAATAGAGACGGTCGTGACATGACCTTTGGCAGGAAGTGACTTTCATTGAGTCGGTTTTTTGCATTTGTCAGTGCCTTGTACAGAGAAGGTACACAGACACTTTCACAAGACGCTCACGTCGCCTTTCCTTCGAAGCATTTCAATCTGCAATACAGATCCGTTCCTGTCACAGATTAGAGCAATAACCTGATTCTCCTTCCTCCCTGTCGCCACCAAAGCACTGTATGGTCTGTTTTCTTTTGTTATATTGTGTGAACATGATTTGAAACGTTTGTTTTCTTTGGTAGTTTGTACTGAAGAGATCTGCTGTATGCCTTACCAACGACTTCCGCACGGAATGTTCTCATTAATAAACTATTTAAAGAATAGAGTAATGGCGGGTTATACACTGAAACTTTTTACACTGTAAGTTTTGGGAACGACTGGGAAGCCACAGTTTGTTTGTAATATTCCTGTTTGAGAAGCTTTGTGAGGGGAAACATGCCTTGAAAAGTCAATATAGCAGACGGTATGTTTATGTGTGTGGAAACCTACGTTTTTTATGAAATCGCGGGCGCATTTTATAGCACTTTTAAGTGATGCAAAATTGATTTGAGGTTCGTTTTGCACCTCGCCGGAATTGAAGTTCTAAACCGAGAAGGTTTCCCACTATTTTTTTTTTCTTTGGCATATTATGTGGTCTGTTTGTCTGTCAATCACTGAGATGAATGCAATACTTTTTACTGTACTTGTGAAGATGTTATTGTCTGACGGCTAATGGCAATATCATTCAGAGGGTTACGATTTTTTGAACTCTACCCTGTTCTGTTGTATTATATGTACATTTTATTTATCTCACGATTGTCATTGTTAAATATAAACTGTGTTCTTTAATGAAAGCGTGGTGTGATTTAATTGTATAGACGAAGACGATACAGATGATGAATCATATTTTGCTGTATAGCAGCAGGCCTGTAAGTAATATCACAATCATTTTGTAAAATGAATAGAACATGAGCCATCTCATTATTTCTTACATGAACTAAGAAAAGATAGAAAAGAATAGCGTGAGCTATTATGCAGGAGGAGAGAATTAGTATTATATCTGATAAATGAGGGAAGGATTATGAATAGATTGAACGGAGGTTGGATTTGAAGAGCCACAGCGCCTCCTAGCGTGTGTTTTAAGAGTGGATTTCACCTCACCGTCAATTCTGACGAATGGAAACAATCCTTCCCACTAATTTCCAGAGAAGTTCGCTGAGAAACACTGAGATAACAGCGGCTTTCTTTATCATATTCCACTTAATCCTCAGTGACACACTATTGCAACACTACAACACGTTTCAAGTGATTAATTCACATATTTATATTAAAATTCGTAGCTGAAATAAAAGCTGAAATGTATCATAGCAACAAGTCACATAACAAGGTCGCTGCTTATGAACCATTGTTGACTATTTGGGGTAATATTTAAAATCTTTTTGTTACACATTTAGTAAACAGTCGCAAAGCGTTTATGTTTAATGTAGCTTAATGTGAATTGAGAAACGTTGACACTTTCTAGGGCTGAACAGGGTTTATATTTAAACATTTTACCTGATATTTGCAGGTTTTTCGCGATTCTCCATTAATCCAACTGAACTGTAGGCCCCTGTTATTATAACGGCGATGTAGGCTAATTTTACATTTTTAGGCTAGTTTGACTTACTTAAATTAAGCATAATTGTAGTTTTATCACCAATGTTCTTCTAAAACACATAAAAACACCATCAAAATGTTTGCCTGCTTCTCTTATGGTTAATTACTCACCCTCATGTAGTTTCAGACCCTTCTGATCTTCCTTGATGCGTCATTAATCGCCAAATTGGCGAACTTAAACAATGTCATAGAAACCAGCGAGACTCATATGTTTTTGCTGATTATTGCTGCTAAAAATGGTAACTATTGTCATGTTTTGGTCTGTACTAATCAGTTGGATCGAGAAAAACATGTGGAGTACTATAGACTGACAAATCAAGGAGAAGAGTGTAAAAAAACTGAATCCAGAATCTTGTCAAATTAACATTTTTAGAGCGAACATAACGTTAAACCTGCGCATATTTTTATACTGTCATACTGAAAAAGCTTCAATTCAGTCGATCTTTTTTACCCTGTTTTAACATGGATTTCTATAGAGACCAGAACATAAAAGCACCCAAATGGAAGTTAGAATCAGAAAAAAAGGTGCAGAGTGTTTTCACCATGCGTATGAGCGGCGCTGAACATAAACAATAAATATGCGAAACTCGCATATTTTGCTGATTATTGCTGCCGAAAATGGTCAGTTATTGTCATGTTCGTGGCTGGACTAATCGCTCGGACAAGGAAAAACATTTGAAGTACTATAGACTCCCAAAAGTTATAACAAATCAATGAGAAGAGTGCAAAAACTGCCTGAGGAACAAAAGGCGTTTGTGTTTGGCCAAACTGAACCAGGATTTCCAGGGCAAAAATCTTGACAACATTCGTGTTTGTTCTCATCATTTCCGGTCAGGTAGGTGAAATATTAGGCTAAAATCTCAATTAATACTGTTCGTACGTATCTTTACCACCTATTACCCTGGTGAAAAAAACAGCATATGCTGGTAGCTATGTTTTGATGCTGGTTTATGCTGGTCCTGACCTAAACTAAAACTAAACCAGCATCAAAACATACCTAACCAGCATCCCAGCATCAAAACATAGCTACCAGCACATGCTGGTTTTTTCACCAGGGTAACTTAAGTTTGCCAAAATAATACGCAGCTTACTAAGTTCATCTCTATGATTTTTCAGCTTCCACACGTTTTTTCCGTGGCTTAGACAGCATAAATTAGCCGAACAACGTGTATATAGTAGTACATTAACAGTGCAATCCATGCTGTTGTTTACATCTGAGTATGGCCAATATGGCTACACATTCGGGTGACTGACCAAATCGTGATGGAAGTGCAAAACCTCTTCTAAGGTATTTTTGAGTACCATGACGTGCTACAGTGTTCTGACATAGAACCCAGATACGCTGTGGCTTATTTACAACCACACGCCAGTGTTGACAAGTCTGCAGTTTTCCCGCGGAATTGAGCTAATTTAAAACTGTTGCCGCGGGTTGAAGGGGCGCCAGTTTAACCCCTGGAACCTTGACAAAAAAAAAAGCGCATTTTACCACCAAAATGCTATTTTTACTGAGGGACCACCTTGGATACCCAGATTGGGCTAGTTTTGAGTAGTAATTGGGCCTATTTTGTTGTGAAAACCTGGCAACCGTGTCGAATACTGACATAGAAAAGAGAAAATTATTAAATAAAGATGCTATTTTTGTTTTCTTCGCACACAAAAAGTATTTTCGTAGCTTCGTGACATTACGGTCGAACCACTGATGTCAAATGGACTATTTTAATGATGTACTTGCTACCTTTCTGTGCGTGGTACTTGCGTTGCGGTCTACGCAGGGTCAGAAAGCTCTCGGATTTCATTAAAAATATCTTAATTTGTGTTTTGAAGATGAACGCAGGTTGTACTAGGTGAACTAACACTTTAAAATATTACCTGATATAATAATATTTATATTCCCTGAGAAGTGAAATTGAATAAGAGTTAAGTAAGTGTGACAAACGACAGCAGACAGTATTAATGACATGTACTTTATTAAGACCATTTTACATGATTGAGGAGTGTTTGATTAGTCCGCAGATGGCTTATGGTAGATAAGCCGTTTCTGATTAAGTTCACAGGAACATGGAAATAAAGTAAAATTACAGCTCAGAGAATTGAGAAAAAGTTCAGGAGTTGGTCTCCCACGTATTGGCTTGAAGGGAGCAGTGGACATGTCTGTGCTCATACTTCTAAGAGAAGAAAGATCTGCTCTCTTTCTCTCTGGTTTGAACACACAGAATCCTGGAGAGTAAGGCAGATGACCTCCAGTGCACATGTACAGAACCACAAACTACACCTGAGCAAAGCAACCAAACCATGAGACTTCCAGAGGTAGAGCCACGTCCTTCATTTCATTCTGTAACATGAACGCGAGTCAGCCGAGCCGCCGCTGTCAGTAGTAGTGTGTAACAGGAAAAACGTTACAGAGACCCTCGTATAAGAGGCGTTTCTCTGACGCCAGAGAAACAGGACTGGAATGAACAAGACTGAGGAATTCCTGTGGTCGGGATCCAAAACATATCGAAAGCAAAAGGAGCGACTTCCAAAGCCGAGTCGCTCGGTCGTCTGAAAATATAGAAGGAAAGATCTGAAAGCAAGAATTCCCACTTCCTTTACAGTACTAATAAAACCCACTCTGCTTCAGTAAACAACATTAAAAGCTATACAAAGGCATTGTCCATTACACAATCTGTACATTACTGGACATTTACTTTACTTTTTTTATTAACCTAGGTCTTTTTAAAATTATTCTGAATAACTTAAGTCCTACTTAAAAGTGCAAATTCTTTAAAAGATGCATTTCGAATTGGGCTATGGCAATGGAATGGGACATTCTGACCAGTATTCCTGTGCAAAGTTGTTAAAAACAAGTACCGGAATAAAAGAAACAAACAGGTTTTGCGTTTGAATAGTTCTGGTCTTTGCATTCAACATTCTTTTTGCTTTAAAACCCCTCTAAGGCTTTTTAAACAATGCATAAATAAAAATTAAAACCATTGCAATGAGATTTTCAGGGTCTTCAATAAAGGAAATGAGCATTGCTGAAATGTCAGGTCCCTTCTCGTGGTCCGTTCTTGTGAAAATAAACAGAAAGGTAATCACAGTAAGAGTAAAACTGTTTGAAAGTAAGATGTTAATGCTTAAACAGTGTTAAATTGAGTAGAATATGATGGGGAAGAGGTCACTTGTTGTCTTTTTCACGGAGCAGTCCTTTCGTTTAGCCCTGAAACTTGCGTTATGGCTATATCCTGACCCTTCAACCTGTAAAGGAGGGCCAGAAGATGGCCAGCCAAGGCAACACTTTCTTGTAAACACTCATGGAGACAGAAATGGAGCCTAACTGCAAATTAAAGAGGCAGCGCTGAGTGGATGTGATTCCTATCATGTGAGGAGAGGCTGTGTGTGAGATGTTTGGGTAACAGTCTGAGGCTGTCCGTGTGGACTAGGACTTCTGCTCCGCTGCTGCCGGGGATGGAGGTGTGCTGTCTGGCTTGATGATCTGGTATGTGATGAGGTACTCTGGGTAGGCCTGTAAAACACATAGAGTTGGAAATTAACCGAATGTCTGCTAAATGAAAAATGTGCTTGTTTTTGCGGTTGTTTAATATCTGAGCACTCTCACTTGTTCTCCTCGGTAGATGACGTATTCGGCGTAGGCTAAGCCGTTGACGCTAGGTCGGCCGATGACGGAATGGTGTCCTGGAGGAGCGTGGGCCATCTTCATGGCACTGAATTGCAAGAAGGATTTGCCCAGAGTCACCCGGCAAAACAGCATCTGCCTGCAAACAGCACAAATGTATTTGCAAGAAATAATTTAAAAAAAGAAAAGAAATAAAATGACTAATTATATATCATATATATCATAATAATATATATATCACAGTATAATTTCAGATTTAATACATTCACAGTATTATTTCTAATAAAATAAAATAAAACTAAATAATATAAAATAAACAGAATAAAAGCAGCAATACACAATAAATGATAAAAACTGCTTGTAAAGAACAATTAAATTTGCAAGAAAAAATTTGAACTGTATTTTAATAAATAAAATACATATTTAACAAAAAAATATTACATTAATTTGAACTTATATTAGAATTTTATTATATTTATACATCACAATAACAACAATAATAATAATAATAATTATTATTATTATTCTACATTTAATACTACAACCATATAATTGTATTTAATGTGAAATTTATATAATTTTATTATATTTCTATAATACAAATCACACTTATAACAACACAAATAATAATTATAATTATTATTTATTTAATACTAAAATAATTTTATTGAATGTATGAAATTAACTAGAATTGTATTCATTGTATTTTTTTTATAATTTATACTTAACTTATTTGTAATATGGTAACTTCTGTGTTTCAACAAATATCAAATCTTATAGATAAATAAATATTTACATAGAATTACCTTTCATCCATGGACGGTTTTAGATCAATTATTTAATAATTATTATTATTTAATAATTCATGCAATAATAATGACTTTTAATGAACATTATAAGTGTAATTCATATGAATGCATTTCAGTATCTGATTTCATTTATACTTTTTGTACTGGGTGAACACTAGCTGTCCAATATTGTATCTGTTTCCTGAAGCTAAACCAGTTGAGAAAGCACTGGATTCTAGGAAACACAGCACCATCAGCTGGTCATGTACACTCACTGCGCCTGTATTTCAGAGCTAGTCCAGGATCTCCAGTAATAACTTTAAAAGGGGAAGAATCAGATGTGTATGTACCTGTGACAGATGTAACAGGAGCGGTCTTTATGTGTGGGGCAGCCCGTCCCTCCGCCGATGCCGTACACATACTGGTTACTTTTAGAGGAGTTCTCTGCAAAGTAGATCCCTGCTCCAAACATCCCGCCTATGTAAGCGTGCCTCTCATCAAACCCTTTATGAATGATGGCATTGATGAACGGTGACCCTGCAGATGAGGAGAAAAAGGAAACCGATCATCCTCATGTAAAAAGCGGAAAATCGGAATTCCATTCTTTGAAAGAAGCTTTTGAGTCGGACATGGGGAAAAAAGGTTTTTTTGTAGCTTGAACTTTCCCAAACAGCACCTCCGACAGGTCATTCATCTCGTGACAGTACCGTGAAAGAGCATGCGCTCATTGTGGTGGTTGTGGTTCTCGTCTGCGATCTCCTTCTGCCTGTGTGCGTATCGCTCCCTCAGCTTCTTGTTCACAACTTTTTGAATCTGTACCAACAATCAACAAGCCTTTAAACTATTAATTAATCAAAGGTGTTAATGTAAATCAAATTAGAAGTTCATACTCACCTTCAGGATGTTGTATCTGCTAAAAACACCCCCAGCATTGCCACCGTCCCTGTGCTCTCTGATCGTACTTTGTAGCTGTAAAACAAAATCGTAATTCTTCATTACGTCATGTTACATTACAAAATATTTAAGAACATGCAGCCCTACAATAGAGTAAAATGACCTAAAATCCATATAAATGTTACATGATCAATTATAGACTTTAGTTTTATCACAGTAAAATATTAAATAAAACATTAAGTAAAATAATATAAGACTACAAGTAAGTTATATAAGACTATTAAATTATAAACACTAAAATATAATTAATTAATTGAATAAAAATAAGACAACACATTCATTGTAATTGGGTCATCACACTAAAGCAAATTAAATACATTTTTATAAGACAAATAATAACTTATTACACATTACAGGCTTTAGTTTTATCACACAGTAAAATAATAAAATAAAAAATAAGTAAAATAATAAAATAAAACGATAAAAGTTATATAAGACTATTTTTTAGACTTTTTTAAGATATAAATCGCAATTCTGATTTTTTTTTTTTTTTTTTAGAATTGTGATATAAAGTTGCAATTCTGAAAAATAAAGTCAGAATTGTGTGATATAAACTCACAACAGCAAGATATGAAGTCAGAATTTCAAGATATAAACTCACAATTCAGATTTTTTTAAAATTGTGATATAAAGTTGCAATTATGAGAAATGTGAACTCACAATTCTGACTTATCCCCCTCAAAACTGAACTTTATAACTCGCAATTGAGAAGTTATATCACTCAATTCGGAGAAAAAAAGTCAGAATTGCGAGACAGAAACTCTTATGCTTGTTTTTTTATGAAAAAATTATGAATTGTGTTTTTATCTTGCAATTCTGACTTTATAACTCACAATTGTGTGTTTATATCTCAATTCTGTGAAAAAAAAGTCAGAATTATGAGATAAAAAGTCGGAAATGGGCATCCATACATTTATAGCTCCATAACAAAATCAAAAAATGTAATTAAAATAAAGCCTAAAAAAATACACTGACCAACATTATAAACGCAACACTTTTGTTTTTGCCCCCATTTTTCATGATCTGAACTCAAAGATCTAAGACTTTTTCTATGTACACAAAAGGCCTGTCTCTCTCAAATATTGTTCACAAATCTGTCTAAATCGGTGTTAGTGAGCACTTCTCCTTTGCCGAGATAATCCATCCACCTCACAGGTGTGGCATATCAAGATGCTGATTAGACAGCATAATTACTGCACAGGTGTGCCTTAGGCTGGCCACAATAAAAGGACACTTTAAAATGTGCAGTTTTATCACACAGCACAATGTCACAGATGTCGCAAGTTTTAAGGGAGCGTGCAATTGGCATGCTGACTGCAGGAATATCCACCAAAGCTGTTGCCCTTGAATTACTACCATAAGCCGTCTCCAAAGGCGTTTCAGAGAGTTTGGCAGTACATCCAACCGGCCTCAAAACCGCAGACCACGTGTAACCACACCAGCCCAGGACCTCCACATCCAGCATCTTCACCACCAAGATCGTCTGAGACCAGCCACCCGGACAGCTGCTGCAGCAATCGGTTTGCATAACCAAAGAATTTCTGCACAAACTGTCAGAAACCATCTCAGGGAAGCTCATCTGCATGCTCGTCGCCCTCATCGGGGTCTCGACCTGACTACAGTTCATCGTCCTCACCGACTTGAGTGGGCAAATGCTCACATTCGATCTGGCACTTTGGAGAGGTGTTCTCTTCACGGATGAATCCCGGGTTTCACTGTACAGGGCAGATGGCAGACAGCGTGTATGGCGTCGTGTGGGTGAGCGGTTTGCTGATGTCAACGTCGTGGATTGAGTGGCCCATGGTGGTGGTAGGATTATGGTATGGGCATGCGTATGTTATGGACAATGAACACAGGTGCATTTTATTTATGGCATTTTGAATTCACAGAGATACAGTGACGAGATCTAGTGACGAGATCCCATCACCTCATGTTGCAACATGATAATGCATGGCCCCATGTTGCAAGGATCTGTACAATTCCTGGAAGCTGAAAACATCCCAGTTCTTGCATGGGCAGCATACTCACTGGACATGTCACCCATTGAGCATGTTTGGGATGCTCTGGATCACCTGTGAGGTGGATGGATTATCTCGGCAAAGGAGAAGTGCTCACTAACACAGATTTAGACAGATTTGTGAAGAATATTTGAGAGAAATAGGCCTTTTGTGTACATAGAAAAAGTCTTAGATCTTTGAGTTCAACTCATGAAAAAATGGGGGCAAACACAAAAGTGTTGCATTTATAATTTTGGTCAGTGTATGTATACAAACTATTCAACATCAGTAACTGACTAGTCAGTTTCTAGAAAATCAGCTGTCCATCAGGCCATTATAAATAATTTAGCTGTTACCAAACTGTTTATTTTAACATGGATGAAATACTATGCTGACCAATCAGCAATTATCCATTTTATAACATGAAATCATCTGGTTTTATAATATGATCTGCTGATTTGGATTCCACTCTCACCTCCTCTTCGACTGACTGAAACTCTTTGTCATCAGGGGCCAGGTCGATCAGCACCGTGCCCTGACTCGCACAGTGGAATGTCAGGTATGGGTTGGCACCTGTAACGAAAGCACACCAACACATAAAACTATAAAATTCTTCGCGGTGCTGCGATTTGTTTAGTCATGAACAGATGGTGTTTGAGAGATGATGCTGGAGTTGAACGCTTCTGGACTGACCTTGTTGACCGCCCAGCAGCCTCTCAATGCCTTTGATGAGTTTGTGTCTGTGGCCGTACGCATTGATCCCGATCTCCTTGAGCTCCTCATGCCCCATGTCAGCCAGCACATCCAGCGTAATCTAAAACAACACATCAACACCAATCAGAATTAGGAAAGCTGGAGGTGCAACCAATCACAAGATAAAGTTGTAATGAGAAATGGCATGAAGTGATTCATTTCAAGGCCAATTTCGACTCGACTGCTTCTAAAACAGCCAACAGTGCAGTTTTTTATTTTCTCGGCTTGTTTGCGATGTGGAACTTCCTCCTACTGAGAAGATAAACTCTTAGAGCGGCAGGAGGCTTGGATGGATATTATCGCGCGTGACTCATAACACACAGAATGATTATTACTGAATACGCCTCCTACACGCAACATGCACACAAAAGCAAACACGCAGATGGTAATTTGCACACGCTAGACTGCGAGGCAGGGAGCTGTTTGAGCCAGCGTGTCTTACAGAGAACATTAGTGTTTGGTCACACTGAACGAAGCATGTGAAACCATTTTGGACC